>JAJGRW010001798.1:0-28574 GCA_025461045.1 Carex parvula | reverse complement strand
TTTTATTTAAAAATCTGCCAAGCCCAATAGATAAAGGCCCAAGCCTTTTTGAATTTATTAATAAATTCATATTAAGGCCCAACAGAAAATAAAAAAAACCCAAATCCATTTATTAATCACCACCGCCACGGCCCAGTAAGGCCAAAGGCCCAAATCCATTTTTCGAATTAATATACATATAGGCCGGCCCATTAACCAATTAAATACCATTTTTCCATTTAAATCCTCCCAATTTATTTATTCACACAAGGGTCTATATTTTACAATTCAATCCAATTATTTTCCAATTTACTAATAAGGTCCCTGTCAGTTCAAAGGTTCGATACCAGTGGTATCACTGGGCTGTACCAGTTGGTACAGCACCCCCTAACAGCAACAAACAAGCAACAGAGACAGCAAGCCCAAAAAGGCAAGGCAAGCATCCAAACAAAAATCAAGCAACAGCAACAGAGGGGGGGTAGTACCAGCAACAGAACTAAGTCAAAACCCCTCAAGGCATGAAGGCCACAAGTCACAGGAAAAAGGCTCAAGGCCGCAGGTCAAGGCAACAGCCATCAGCAACAAAAGGCAGAGCCGCAGGTCAGGTAAGAAAGCACCTAAGCCACAGATCAACCCAAAAAGGCTCACACAGCCAGCAATAGCAAAACAAGCCCGAAGGCCACAGGTCAAACGAAATGGCACGAAGGCCACAGATCAAGGCATCAGCCGCAAGCCACAAGGCAAAACCAAAATAAAAGAGTCAAGGGTTACCGGGGAGAGCAAATCGCAAGAGGGCCAACTCAGCCGGTTCCAACGGTGTTCTTTCGACTCACGGCCGTCAAAACCAAATCAGCAAGCAACAGGGCACAAAAACGAGAGAGAGAGAGAGAGAGAGAGAGATGAACTTTCTCAATATAGTAGCAAGCCAGGAGGCAGAGGGAAAATGGCGGAGAGGAAGAGAGAAATGGGGAGCGGAGAGAAAGAGACAGAGAGGGATGAAACAGCGAGAGAAGAGAGAAATGGGAGGCAGCGGAGAGAAAGACAAAAATATAAGGTGAGGTGGTCTGTTGTCGCCAGAAGGAGGAGAGAGACAAAAAAATGAAGAAGTGAGGTGGCCTCTGTCGCCAGGAGAAGGAGGGTCGATTCACCTAAATTCCAATTTTCTTGATTTCCAAAGGTTTAAGTACTAATTCACGTAGTCGTTCGTGTAACGAATCGCTCATGCAACATATCCAATTAAATTTCAGAATTCGTTCAGACAACACTTATAAATAAATTATTATTTTACACAAACGATTAATATCGGACTGTTCAATTCGTCAAATCTAATATTTTGGATATATTCTTAATTTATTTTCGTTAATCAATTGTGATTAGTTTAAATTTAAATTTAATCTATTTTTAATAATTCGGTTTGTACTATTTGATTTAATTGCATAGGTTTTATTAATCTACTTAGCTAATTATTTATTCGTCCTTTATTCGACTGTTTAATTCGTCTTGGAAATTTTAATTAGGTCCAAATCCTATAATTTAACTTAATTAGTTATACTTAATTTACGGATTATAACAAAGAAACAAGAAAAGATAATTGAAGTCCGAATTTTTTCACTCCAAGGACAGGAAGGTCTATACCGTCCCAGTTTTTTTTTTCCGGACGAAAACGAATACACCGTCCCATTTTTTTCCTGTTCAATTAATTTGATTAGTGGTGATTAGGTCAAACGGAAATTGATTAGTGGGACGGGTTAAAATGACCTGTCCCGTGGGACAGGATAAACCAACCCGGTTTACCTAGATATCGAATTTCCGCCAAATCAAACCCCTTTCGCGATATTTTATTTATTTATTTTCTCTTTGGTTTATTTTCGTTGGTCCAGATAGCCCAATTTGTGTGTGCATATGATGACCCATAAATGATTTAATAGTTAAAACTTAAAACCATTGCATGTCTGCTAAACGAGGGGATTTCTGGGACGGCTGCCAGCCCATTCTTCGTCTGATGGGCTACAGACCCATTCTAACGGCTCTTGCGCTACCGGTTCAGTGCGATATAAAAGGCCTCAGGCTTCTTACTAGTTTGGTTTCGAACCTGCTAGGCCACGGTTCTATGGAGAACTCTGAGGTAGGCGATGTTCATTGTCTCAGTTTTCAAGTAGGCTCCAAAAATAGAGTCTAGTTAAACTATTAAAAAACCTGAAATAAGGAAAATGCTAAATAGAAGAAAAACAAAGAAGTAGAAATTTTGACCGCTTGCTACTTTTTCGTAGATTTTTGTTTGAAAATACCTAAATAGGTCGAAAATATGGCTAAAATCAAAATGCAATAGAAAAAACGATAAAAGGCACTACTGAAAAGAGAAAACAAAATTTGAACCAAAAAAAAAACAGAGGGAGAGACCGAGGGAGTATAATACACGTAGCCTATGGTATCTAGCAGTTTGTGATATCCTGTGATATGTTATTGAACAGAAAAGATGTATTTGTTTGACCGAATTTTTCATTTGTAGCATTATAAAATAATAAAATTCTCAAAGTAGCATGCAAGTTGGAAATATTTCAAACATAGCAAAAACACAGAGTTTGCGTTTCACTCAGAGATAAAACTCAGACCTAGTCATCTGTGTTTAATTTTTATATTTTCTTTTACTTATTTTTTAATTTTAAAAATACATATCATCTGTCGTAATAACTGAAAAAATTACGTTCTGATTTTTGTTATTGTGTCTTACAAAATAATTAAAAAATAACTATTTTTTACAAATTAAAAATAAGTAAAAAAAATATAAGAGGGATACTCATACAGTCATACTTAGTTTTTATTTTCTCTATGAGTAAAATGCATACTAGGTCTGACTTCACTTCGAGTGAAACACACATTTAGTCTGCATTTCTGCCACGTTTCGAGTTGTGCCCGACTGCAAGCTATTGTAATTTTTTTTTCTTTTAAAATGCTACAAATAAAAACAAATCGGCTTGTTTGATGGTGCGAGTTGATCATGAACATTTCTTTTGTGGGACTTTCAGCCTAATACAATCATTCACCTCGTCCAAAACAATTGTATGAATAAAAACAAGTTCTAATTCCACATTTATACCCCGTTCGCAAAAGGCTTCTGATGAAAAGAATATTGAACTGAGGTTTGATCTGCACCATTTATTCACGTTAAGGTTCGTGCTTCATCATAATCGAGCAGCCGGCATTTGTTCATCTATTTCCTCCGCATTAATTGTGTCAATAGCAGAGTCGCCGAAGCTCACTGCCATTTAAACGGATAGTGAGGACAAAGGAATCTGTATCCTCCCAGTTACCTAACTCAAGCAAATTACAAACGGACGGGCCAAAATTATTCCAGCGGCCAAAGTCTGTCCGCAACTATAGGGGTCCACTTTGAGATTCATGCTAAGTTGAAAAAACTAATATCAACCGTTCGTTAGTAATTTGCTTGAGTCAGGTACCTAGAGTGATCCGATTTGAGGAGAAACCACCCCGCACCATTTAGCCGATGTTGTTACAATAGATTAAGTAAAGATCAACTTGGTGAAACTCACCAATCAGTACCACATGTTGATGGATGTTATTGGTGCTGGGGAGGTCAAACAATTACACCTCATTTTAAGAGTCAAACATTTACATCTTAGAGAATGAGAAATAGTTCTTCATCTTAATTTTAATAATCATCTTATGTTAAAGCCGACTCATAAAATATAAATCTTAAATGCAAAATATAATACCTTATTCCATGAATGTTTTCATAAAATAAGTCGATTATTTGAGAGATCGCCAACCGTCTCCATGAACGCGAAACTAGACTCTAATGGCAAGAAGTCATTCCTGTCGGTTTGTCATATGATCATAGAAATAAGTCTTCTAAGACAACAAGACTTGGTCCTTGCGAGATCATATTCAATTTCCTTAATGGATCTCTCATCTCTATTCGTTGATAGTGGAAGAAGAATATAAGACACACAGATCTGTATTTTCTATAGAAGAATAATTTCTTTTTAGAATTTGTATTTTTCGTTATGTCTTGTACCTTGAGGATCAATTCTTATATAGGATAACTCTAATTCTGATGAACCAGATTTAAACATCTAAATATGGACATCCAAATTTAGACGAGAACCAACTTTCCATATTTATTGATTATTCTTAATTACAAATTACAGCCCATCAATAAGTATGAATTTTGTTTTTATTTTTCTACACATTTATAAACCACAGCCTATTGAATATATAAATTATCTAAGAGGAGGGCTCAAATGCTCCATTGCTTCATGCCCTAATCATACTCCAATATCTTTATTTTTGATTTCAAAGTTCAAACAAAAGATCTGAACCGCTCAACATGATATCTACATTAAATTGTGCTTAGAGATCAAATTTTTTTCTTTTTTGGAATTTTTTTACTATTTTTTAAAATAGATACAAAATCACTGCTTTTAGCTTTTAGATGGTCCATAATTTCCTAAAAACAATGATTTTGTTCATATATTAAAAAATAGTAAAAAAATTCCAAAAAGATAAAATTTTATCTCTAAGCACATTTTAACGTGGATATCATGTTGAGCAATTCAGATCTTTTGTTTGGACTTTGAAATCGAAGATAAAGATGTTGGAGTACGATTGGAGCATGAAGCAATGGAGTATTTGAGCCCTCCTCATTATCTAATATCTTAATTCCATATTATATCATTTAATTGTGAAAATCATATATAAAAGTATACAATTTGTAATTACGTTACATATAAGCTATTATGATCCAACAATTGGACTAGACGATTTGAGTGGAATTCATATCATGTGCAGTAACTTAAATTTTAAATTTCTCTCGTAAAAGAAAAATTCTGCATAATTAATCTGAACCGTTAAATATTATTGTCATGAATATTAAAGAATCTCGTATATGCTTCCGTCAGATTGGTCCAAATTTTGATGGAACAGTCGAGATTTGAAATACAAAATATGAGGTAATGCAGAGGATACAGACTCAATGGAGTTAGCTTCACGCCTTCAGCAATTTGATTCACCTGTTGGACGAATGGAGACGAAACCAGCCATTGCCTGAAGCTTCACAGAAGGTATATTATTAATTATATTTCCCCGGGATAAATATATAGAAAAATAAAAACAATATCTACAACCAGTGAAGGCTAATTGAACTTTTTCTTCAACATGATTTTTTTATTTTAGGATGAAACCGTAAAGTAGCCTTAGTTTATTCATAGTTGGAACCAAGGTTCTAAATAGCGTTTATAGCGTCGTAGCGGGAAGGCTAAAAAAAAAGCTATAGCTAATAGCGTCGCTATAGCGGAAGCTATTCCAAATAGCGTTTTTTTTTTTACATTTCGTATATTCAATATTTGTACTAAATATCAACATTATCTAAAGTCTCATAGAACAATAAATAACACCAAAGTAATTAAGAAATTATAATATTCATATTGAACCAGTACAAAGTTCAAATTGCGGTTTAAAATATCCATAGTAATATCATAAACTATCGATTTTTCCTATTAAAAATATCTTAAGCATCATGATTCATGACATAATTTTTTTTTTCTATTCAAATTTTATTTTCGATTTGGACTTTTTTTCTATTCAAATTTCAATTTCTATTCTCAATTTCAAATTGATTTATCTGTAGCAAGTAGCAACAAATTCAATTTCGGTTTGAGATTTTTTTTATCTTTATTTAAAACCCATATAAATTTCTTTAAAAAAAAAACCCATATTGTATAGCGCCAATAGCGCGAATAGCGGACCGCTATAGCGCTGTAGCGGTCGCTATAGCGGCCGTAGCGCAAATAGCGCGTTTTGATGTCATAGCGTAGCGTTTGGGGTCCAAAAACGCTATAGCGGCGCTATAGCGCCGCTATAGCGCGCTATTTAGAACACTGGTTGGAACTATTCTCAAATCTCTCGGTACATTGCATTAATATTGGTTCTTGGGAGCTGAAATTTCAAGCACTTGTCTACATGTACAATCTTATAATTTCATAATCAAAATACAGTTTCTAGTTGGAAGTTGGAACATCAGATATACTGGTAGCTGCGTATTAATAACTTAATTGAATTGAATAGGCCATTTGGCGACAATTTTACAATCAAAATACAGTTTCTAGTTGATAATTGATGCATTAGGAATACCGGTTGGCTGCTTGTTGATAACTTAATTGAACTGAAAAGGCCATATGGTGACATTTCTAGTCAAATGGAAGTGGATGGGTGTGTGTTTGTTGGTAAAGGTTCAATTTAATGCACAAACTACATGAACTTTTTTTATGTCTTCTGCGGAGGTGCTTGTAGATATAAAATTTGAGAATAATTTGATGAAATCATTTTTTTATTTAAATGTAATATGAAGAAAGTTTGGTAATATTTTATTTTATATTAATATTCTTAAAAGAATATATACAGTTTCATGATTTTTGCAAATGGTACAGGTATACCACATATTGTTCGTACTAGATGAAAATTTGGGAATAATTTTTTTAAAAGGTGCTAAAACTATAAAACAAATACAGGTAAGAGATGTTGAAAAAAAATACTATAAATATAATACGAATATAATGCAGAAATTCTATAACTATAGTAGAGTTTAAACCAATGTGTATGAAGGATATTAATACAAGGAATTCAGATCCTCCCCGGTACCGTAAAATAGGGAATCTTTTACAATTACTTGATTTGGATCGTTCTTTTTAACTTGGCACGAATCACAAAGCCCAATAATGCTGCCCCCTCCGTCAGTCCGAATCTCAAAGCGACCGAGAGTTAATTCAAACCGTAAAGTGAAGGGAATCTTTTACAGTAATGGAGAGGATTCTTGTCCTAATACAAGGACTTCTAAAGTTCCTCGAATTTACCTAAAACAAAAACCGTGACGTCAAATTTAGGTTTACCAACTAGCAATCATAAATGTAACGACATTTTTCATTTCAAATACATTGAAGCAAAATTATAGTAACTAGAATTCTTCATTGGACTTTGTCCATAACCTTTTAAAAAAAAGAGAGAGAATAATCAAAGTCAGATATTCAATATTTTTTCCGAAACACCAAAGATATATAAATTGGTAACAATACAATTAACAGTGTAATATTTCATTGAGAAGAACACACAAAAAAAAAGATGAATTCATTTAAGAGCTACGTTGCATCCTAGCTAGATGTATCAAACACACACACAAAAAAGATGATTTTGTATCAAACACCTTCCATCTGCAACCTTAACTTCCTGCGATATGGTGTTTCATAATTTAATTTCTATAATCATAGCTTCCATCGTTATAAAATGTGGTTTCCAACATTCATAATCTTTTGCAACTGGAAAAACCATGTGAAAGAACATGTTAAATCTCTTGGTCCATGCGTAGAGACTGTAATTTTTTTTTTTTTTTTTTGAATGAGAGGAGTGGTGGTCAAGCCAATCAACATATTTTTTTCTTACTCTTGTTATTTTTAAAGGTTAAAAACTCTTGTTATTATAACAAAAAAAATTATTATTTGGATTTCAAATCCATACACTCCCACATCATAAGACATTTGCTTTGGTCACTAAATCAAAACTGGTTGTCGTAAATTTTGCTTGGTTTTTTTTGTTTGAAACAAGTGGGGAATCCCACCGATTTTCATTCAACTGAAAACCAATACAATGTTTTGTGTATCTGGATAACACAAAACAAATATTTCATAAATATTCAATACAAAGTTTTTTGTTTTTTTTAAAGAAGTGGGGAATTCCATCGATTTTCTAATAAATATATGGATTTAAAAAATGAATTATTTGATGTTGCGTTATTTTTATAACCAATTTTTAATCTAGTGATTAAATAAATCAATATCTGTGTTGGATTCGAAATCCGACATAAAGTTCTTTTGTGGATATTTAAAATTGAAATATTTGACCCCCATTTTTATCTTAAATTATTATTTTTAGTTATCTCCGAAATACTTATACAGAAAAATTATCTCTTTAAAGACATTATAATTTTAAAATATGTTTATCTGCATCATAAAAAAACTATATTCGAATTATATTAATATTAATAAACCCGCATTTTTTTCAAAGAGGAGAGTATCTATAGATCTGGAAAGAAGAGATGCCAATAATGCAATTATTGAGAAGAGACCTGTAACAGTCAGATTCGTTCAAAAACTGAATTGAACAATTCAGATGAAGAGATGACCTTACTTTTTAAAATTATAGCATTTTTCATGTATTATTGTCTGTAGATATTATATATGGATACCACAAAGGACAACAAAATTCAGACAATGACGTCCGGGATTTTTATTAATATCCAACATAAAATAAAAATAACATAATGCTCACGATTTGTTGAAAATTTTAAACATATCCAAATCGTCGAAAATTTCGGCGGTTTAGGTACAATATTAGTTTTTTTGATTTGATGAGAAACCTGAATGTACACGCATGGTACTTTTTGTGATTTTTTTTATTTAATTAGAAGATTTTTTATTTTTTTATTTTATATTAAAATATTAGAAATATTTTGTTTTTTGAAATAGACAAAATCTATAGAATTGAATTTATTAGAAAGCTTGCAACAAATAATTCAGATTAACATTTCACTCTGGATGTAAGAAAAATTATTTGTGTGTTATTGAAAAAAATTAAAATGTGTTGGATCTGAGTTATTGACCAGGTTCAAAAGTCACTTCTAGATAAATAAAAAATTATTGTGGTCCTTCCAATACATTCAAATTCTAAAACACTCCATCTATTTTCTCAGAAGTGACTTTTCGGGATCAATAATTCAGATCCAAAACATTTTTATTTTTTTCCAGTAACACACAAAGAAATACTTTAATTTTCCTTACAACTGTAAAAAATCTAGACTGAAAAATATTGATCCGGGTTATTTGACACAGTCTTTCTAATAAATTCCATTTCTATAGTATTATATCTATTTTCAAAGAAATATAAAAATATTTCCAATATTTTAATAGAAAAAATAAAAAAACATAAAATCTTCTAATTAAATAAAAAAAATCACAAAAAGGTACAATGCGTATACATTAAGGTTTCTCATCAAATAAAAAAAACTAATATTGTGCCTAAACTATCGAGATTTTTGACAATACACAAAAAAAGTGGACCGTCGAGATGTTCGGCGGTTTGAACATTTTTAAAATTTTCACAGTATCGTGAACATTTATGTTAATTTTTATTTAATGTTGGATATTAATAAAAATGTCGGCAATGACGTGTTAGAATGAGAATATTGCTTTATTGAAATGAGGGGATGGGCAATTTAAAAGCAAAAAAATATCGGCTTATTAAAAGAGAAGCTGCGTGCAGCAGGCAACATTTTATTTTTGGAATATTTTTTCAACGAGGAAAATAACAGGTAATATAGGAAATAAGAAGCCCAAATCATGATGGCAACAACGCAAACCAATTGGGCCGGAGATTCTTCTATCTTGGACCTCAGAAATATTTTAATTATTACCTCTAGTGTCCGAATAATATTTGAAAGCACCGCCATGGTGTTAATTAATTAGCTTCAGGTCTAGGGTTAATATT
This sequence comes from Carex parvula, assembly GCA_025461045.1. Classification (NCBI taxonomy): domain Eukaryota; kingdom Viridiplantae; phylum Streptophyta; class Magnoliopsida; order Poales; family Cyperaceae; genus Carex; species Carex parvula. Next base: position 19,043 of record JAJGRW010001798.1, on the reverse strand, counting down.
TGAAAGCACCGCCTTGGTGTTAATTAATTAGCTTCAGGTCTAGGGTTAATATTTGAAAGCACCGCCTTGGTGTACCCAATGTAGCTTCAGGTCTAATTAATTAGATATTCTACCATTTGACAAGTGAAGTGGAATAAAAGACAAAAGTTCATATCACGTTAAACAGTTCATTATGCAATAGCGAAGACGAAGTGTGTATTTTACAGCAGTCAAATATATATTTTACAACAAGCAACTGTGCATTATTTTAGGATGATCCGGACAATAGATATGCATGTTTAAAATAGCAAACGTGCATTATACAATATCCATGTTTCAATTGTGCAATAAACCAATAATCGAGTGTGCATTGTTAGTCAAGCATGTATTTTGAAAATTCCATATGAGTCAGAAAGATTAATAATAAGTACTGGTAGCTGTTAAAATGTGTTTTGACTTGCCAAAAAAAAAGCACGATGACTATCAGAAGTTTTTTTTTTTTTTTTTTGCTAAATAAGCCAATATGCATTTGGTAACAATGCACTAATGCAGTGTGCATTATACAATTTTTATATGTATTTTAAGATGCAGAAAATTGAGCGGGTGTGTTTAAGAAATGAGTTCATATTTGAGGTTATCAGCTTCGTTCTATGTCTCAACTCAATATTTTTTCCAATAATTACTCTCAATTAACAATCATCATATATATATTTATATAGAGAGAGATGGGCTACGGTGAGTTGCGAAGTAATGATCTTGTTTTACTTCACGCTCATATCTCTGTTTCAAATATCAAACAGTCGATCCGAACCGCTCAACAAGATATCCATATTGAAATGTGCTTGGAGACCAAATTTTACATTTTTTGGAAATTTTTTACTATTTTTTAAAATATTTCAAAATCACTTCTTTTTATGGTTCATAACCATTAAAAAACAACAGTTTTCTATCTATCTAAAAAAATAGTAAAAATTTTTTCGAAAAATATAAAATTTGATCTCCAAGCACATTTCAATATGGATATCTTGTTGAGCGGTTCGGATCGACTGTTTGGTCTTTGAAAACGGAGATATAAGCGTGAAGTAAAACAAGATTCTTACTTCGCAACTCACCATAGCCCATCTCTCTCTCTATATATATTTATTTATTTCTTTTAATAATTATGTACAATATATGTTTTACATGTATTCATATTCAAATTTAAATTATAAAAATAAAATATAAAAATACGAAAATCTTCATTATATTGATCCGAACAACTTAATCACCGTGAGATAATTTTTTCGTCAATTTAAAAGAATTTGAAGTTTGAACGATCCAAAATCAAATTGTTCTAGTCAGAGCTTAGAACGGTTAATTAGCTGGATACTTGTCTGGGCTTCGTCAGGCTTTTAAAACTACATTTTGCAGCAGCTGAGCACCGAGCAGCAGCTGCAGCCCGCTGAATAGGTAATCCATATCCACGGAGGTAACATAATATTTCTGTTTGGATCACGACCATCCGATCAGGAATGTTTGGAACGCACGTCCGCTTTAATAGCCGTGTGGATGATAATTGGACGGTCCAGATCCAAATATAAATATTATGTTACCTTAGATGATACGGATATATCTATGATGTTTCAACTACTGAAACTAGTGAATATTTATTTTGGTATCCCATCACAAACAAAGACAGATTTCAGATCCAAATATAAATATTCTGTTACCTTAGATGAAAGGTCATTGAATTGAATATTTATTTTGGTATCCCATCACAAACAAAGACAAATTTCGGATTAAAATAGCAGAAAGTACGAGAAATGATGGCAACTGTAATACTGTTATAATGAATAGAATATTTATGATGTTTTAACTACTGAAACTAGTAAACGGATATATCTCTTAATCCAACTGCCACTAACCAAATAGATTAATGTGATAATTAGAGGATCCACATCCGTGAAAACAGAGAAATCCTTTTCAAAGCCATTACGTCAGAACAGATTCAATGATATGGATTGATAACCGATCCCGCACAGAGCAGCAGCTGCAGCACGCTGAAAAGGTAACCCATATCCTCCGAGGTAACATAATATTTTTGTTTGGATCACGACCATCCGATCAGGAATGTTTGGAACGCACGGCCGCTTTAATAGTCGTGTGGATGATAATTGGACGGTCCAGATCCAAATATAAATATTCTGTTACCTTAGATGAAACGAATTTCTGAAAAGGGGCTCAAAATCCAGACTGCCTACCAGGAATTAGCCTGTGGGCATTGTTAATTTGTTATCCATAAGCAATTAATGCTCTGTCCGTCTGATACAAGATACTATCTAATAATGCAAATGCACGGACAGAGCGCCCTTGACTTGAGGTCTTCCTTTTAAATTAGACCAGAGGGCAGAGGTGCACTGGAGTACTGGACCCAGCGCCCAAATTGAATTTTTTTTTTTTTTTTGTTGCTTTAGCCCAAATTGAATTTATGTGGCTCTTCCCAGATGGAAACTTGGAGAGCGATGTGTAACTCGAAACTTCCGACTTTATGATCTGTAATTTGTCCTCATTATACGAGCTAAATTCTATGGACTTTTTTTTTTTATCAAAGTCAAGGTATATTTTAGATGTTATTTTTGAATTGTTTTAAAAAAAAAATCTGCTTCTTTTTGAAGAGAGGCAAGCGCGCATACCACTTTATTAAGTTCACAGTCTAGTTTTGTAGATGCTTAATCTTACCGACATTTTTATTAATATCCAAAGTTTAATACAAATTATTAATTATACCCAGAATCGGACCAATTATCGTTATATATCCAAGCCGGCCATTTTCTGGTCGGCTATGTACCCTCCCTAAGCCGGCCATTTTATGGCCGGCTATGTACCTTTTTTTTTTTTTCCCCCGCATTTTAGAGAAAGACACTATGAAGATCAAAGTATTGAAATTTAACACTGAAAATTTGAAATTTTTTATTTAAATTATTTGTTATATTAAATATAATTAGCATATTTATACTAAAATATGCTATATTAATTGAAATTATATTGAATAACACTATATTATATTAAATTACGCTAAATTACATTACATTACTTTATAATACGCTATATTAATTGAAATACACTATATTGTGGTACTATTTTTTATGTTGTGCTACTATTTTAATGTTGTTATATTTTCTGTTTAGCATTATCATGATAATTTATTTTGATCTGTAAAATATAAAAATAGTACCATAAAAGCACACATACACAAGAACCGAAATATACGATAATCCAAATATACCAAATATAAATAGTATATCAAATATAAATAGTACAAAACTAGTAAAAATACAACTAAAACGGAGGCGGAGGGGGAATATCGCTGAGGCGGTACTCCGGCGTTCGCCCGGCGCCAGCGCGGCCAGGCTCCGTCTCTCTCGAGCTCATCTGGGGCATCGGCAGACCTCAGTATCTGCTCGGCAGTATCCCATCTGGCATCGCCCGTGGAGACTGTCGGTACTGGCGGAGGTGTAGCGAAGATAGATGCGGCAAACCCAGCCAAAGGCAGGCTGAGTATGAGACCCGCTACCACTAGCCTCTCCATCATGCAGCATCTCTGTGCCATATCGGGGCCATGTCGGTGCCGACATGATCTCCTCGAACTCGTGGAGACTTCACGAGAGGGACTCGTACTCAGAAGTATCGGTCTCCGCAGGTGGTGGCTGTGATGGCATCTCTGCTGGACCCTGCAATCATACACATAAATTATTAAATTTGATCTGAATGAAGAAATTTATTAAAACCTGACAGATACTGAAGTATGACATACATAAGGCTGCACCGGACGTCCATGCTCGTCGTACCATGCCGTCCACCCAATGTCGGACAATACCCAACGATGGTAGTCCCACTCTGGATGTGAATCGGGGGAAGATGACATATCATCCATCAGAACCGGGCTCGGATCGGGCTCATGCGGATCTATCTCACGCCAGTTGATGTTCTCTCTGGCGTCTCGCAGCATACCGATGATCTTTCCACCGTGCCTGGCATCCTCAACCACATTCGCATCCTCAACCAGATTCACATTTTGACCAGTGCTGAAGCAGGAGTACCGGCCCGTACATCTGCTTCGCCGTCGGCTTCATTTTCAAGAACATTACATGTCAGTGTATTTTGATGGATTGATTGATTAAATAATTTACACTAAAATAAGAGTTGGTGACTTACCTCACTACTACGACACAGGTGGTAGTACAGATACGCCAGGACAGCTCCACCCCAGTTGTACGACGTCGGCCGCTCAATCTCCATCAGCAACGGGAGATACATCATCGGCATCTGATCACCGCTGGAATCAGGAAACATGACAGAACCAAAAAGGTCCATCACGTAGCCCCGTGTATATCTGCAATACAAAACATATAAAAATCCTAATAGAATCATCGATTATAAATTAATTAGTAGATATTAATAAAAATTTACCTCTGAATCTCCAGCTCGGTGGAATCTGCCGAGAGACCCGCGATGAAGTGCTGCCGTAACCTCGTCATCCGCAAATGAAACTTCGACCTCCCATGGTCCCCAATGATATAGGAAGGATCAGCTCCCAACAACTCCTCGACATAACCTGCGAAGCTGGTGCTGTCAGAGATGCCGCCGACGGGTGTGCCACGGATAGACAAACCCCAGAGAGCACTCACATCCTGGAGAGTCACTGTCATCTCTCCGAATGGCATGTGAAACGTGTGTGTCTCGGGACGCCATCGCTCCACCAGTCCAGCGATGAGAGATGCATTAATGATGCTCTTCTCTGTCCGCACGATGACCACAACCTGGTAGAGACCCAGGTTGATGAGGTACGGCTCCATCACCTCGTAGTACCTCATGTGAACGCACCTCAACTTCACATCTTGAAGATCCGTGTCCTGCGTTGAAAAATATAATCCGCATGATGACAATATAATAAAAAAATCCAACAAAATTTAATGAAAATATAAGAAAAGGAACGTACCTCACGAGAAGCCAGTGAGACTCGGTGCTCGCTGTGGGGAATCCACAGGAGAGGACTGATGTGCTCCGTGCTGCTGGTACTGATCGGCTCGTCCACTACTGGACGCTGGGTAGGCCGTGCTCTAGGCATCCTGATATCTAAAATAACCTAAATTCGGTGAAATTACGCTTGATCAGCATAATTATGGTAAAAAATGCCAAAATACCTTAAATATTAGTCATCTGTGCTAATTACACTAAATTATGCTTAATCAGCCTAATTATGGTAAAAAAGACCAAAATACCCTAAAAATTGGTCATCTGTGCTAATTTCGGTAAAATTACGCTTAATCAGTCTAATTATGGTAAAAAAGACCAAAATACCCTAAAAATTGGTCAAACGTGCTAATTTCGGTAAAATTATGCTTAATCAGTCTAATTATGGTAAAAAAGACCAAAATACCCTAAAAATTGGTCAAACGTGCTAATTTCGGTAAAATTACGCTTAATCAGCATAACTATGGTAAAAAATGCCAAAATACCCTAAAAATTGGTCAAACGTGCTAATTTCGGTAAAATTACGCTTAATCAGCATAACTATGGTAAAAAGGCCAAAATACCCTAAAAATTGGTCAAACATGCTAATTTCGGTAAAATTACGCTTAATCAGCATTACTATGGTAAAAAAGGCCAAAATACCCTAAATATTGGTCAAACGTGCTAATTTCGGTAAAATTACGCTTAATAAGCATAACTATGGTAAAAAAGGCCAAAATACTGATGCGCGCAAAGCGCAACGCAAGTTTCGGTACGCTTGAGGGCGCACCTTTTAAAACTGCGTTTACACTCCACGAGTAAGGGATGCAAGTGCACAACCTCTATCGGGTAGTATAATCGGGTATCGATCCACAGGGACGGGCAATTACGAGGTTAGAATCTATCGAACTTAATCAAAAACTAGAAGTGAGAAATGGTTTTGTTTGGTATTTAATTTCCTAAAAAGGTAAATTCAAGCAATTCAAACAATTCAAGAAGATGTAATAAAATGCTAGAAGAAATGCAAATTGTGTTTTGATTATGGATAAAAGGCGTTTCCAGGGTTTCAGATTTCATCTCTGATCTGCCTCTAGTGGTACGGCTAGGCCGTACCTCACTTGGTAAGGCAAGGCCGCACCACTCTGGTAAGACCCGTACTGGCTTCCCAGAACAGAGCTTACCAGTTCGAGTTGATGCATTTCCTTGCTGGTACCTTGTGCTAAACTCTTTAGAAAGGTTCAATTGACCATACCTAAGGTTCCTAACCCTCAACCATCGTTTGTTGGATCAAGATCTAGGTTGGAATGCAATTGAGTGCCTTTTAGGGATTTCTACACCTCAACTCTCGTGTTTTGGTACAGATCTACCCTAGCTGGTTGATTGGAGACCTAAGGCACCCTCTAATCTGTCGATTAGAGGAGAATTCAACCTCTCGGCTTCAATTCGAACTATTCTACCCTAAGCACTTGATTTGGATGAGAGAATGAGATGATCACATGACTTTGATAGGTTCGATCTAAACCTAGAGGCACATCATACACAATCATAGCAAGCAAAGCAAGAGATGGCAAAGTAATCACAATCAATCAATCAAAAGAGTTCATACAAGATACAAGTCAAAGAAAGTCAAAACAAATCAAGAATCAATCTCTAAACCCTAGAAACTAAAATAACTACTCACAGCACATGATCTGATCTAAAAATACAATAAAAGGGAGAGAGATAGCCATGGATCGAAGGGATCGAGAGGAGGAAGCTAGATCCGTCGAGTTTCGCCTCTTTCCTCTTCCTTCCTTCTTGCTCCTAGCTCCTTAGCTCTCTTTCTCTCTCTTACTCTCCTCTCAAATGGATCTGGAATGGAATCAATATCGAAATTGGAGAGTTTCCCGCTTTAAATAGCCTCTGCCAAAATTTGAATCTGTCAGGCCGCCTTTAAGTACGGTCCGTACCAAAGTGGTACGGCCTGGCCGTACCAGGCGTGATGAGCTGAAAACGGCTAAGTCTGGTGAGACCCGTACTAAGCCTGGTAAGGGTCGTACCTCATCATCTGAATCGCCATTTCTTCGTGTGTTTTGCTCCAAACCTGCAGAAAACAAACAAACACTCAGCAGTACCAAATTCTAAAGATATATCGATGAAATGCACATAATTCAGGTGAATTAGGGCACGAATCTGGTACTAAAACAGGCCTAAAATAGACTAAATATGCGAGGTATCAAATTCCCTAAATATTGGTCATCTGTGCTAATTACACTAAATTGCGCTTAATTAGCCTAATTATGGTAAAAAAGACCAAAATACCCTAAATATTGGTCAAAAGTGCTAATTTCGGTAAAATTACGCTTAATCAGCATAATTATGGTAAAAAAGGTCAAAATACCCTAAATATTGGTCAATTATGCTAATTAAACTAAATATTGGTTAACTTAGCTAATTACACTAAATTACAACAACATAATCTAAATTATAACACCTAAACCTAAATCCTAAACCCTAAAATAAATAAATTAAAAATTAAATTAGATAAAAAAAAAATTTACCTTAAAGAAGAGAGAATTCGGTTGAAGATGGGAGAATTGTGAAAGGAGAGAGAGAAAAAGGGGTATATAAAGGGTGAAATGCGGGGGGGAAAAAAAAAAAAAAAAAAAAAGGTACATAGCCGGCCATAAAATGGCCGGCTTAGGGAGGGTACATAGCCGGCCAGAAAATGGCCGACTTGGGTATATATCGATAATTGGTCCGATTCTGGGTATAATTAATAATTTGTATTAAACTTTGGATATTAATAAAAATGTCGGTTAATCTTATAAATTAATTCATAATGGGAAGGTACAAGAGATAATTATGGAAATTTAGAATAACGAGGGATCACTTAAACAATGATAATTTTGATAATTATTTTTAAATTATTTTAAATAAGATTGAAAATAAAAGGTAATTTTATAAGTATATTATTAGATACATAGTATTCTAAACAATCAAATTTCATACAATACGTGTATCATTTCGTAATGCATCAAAAATTATTTTAAAATGTTGCAACTTAATATCACTTGATTCGCAATAAATATATATTAAATCTCATCATCTCATATCAAATTAATATCACTTTGATGCGTGCATCTTATAGATCATTTATTAGATCATCTTATACATCATTTGTTGCAACTTATATGCGTTATATGTCACATCCAAAGCATTAATTTGAAATTATTAGTTATCTTATTATCGTTGTCAGGACCATTAGCTTGTCATGAGAGTGAGGCTATGCTAATATGTATATTACATATAGTTCCGTGCTATAGATTTATATTTTTAATTTTTGAAGCTCAAACAGTTAATATAAAATGTCAAACATGATATTCATATGAAAATGTATTTGGTGATGAAATTTTATATTTTTTAGAACATTTTTACTATTTTTTAGATAGGGGAAAAATTACTTGATCTAAAAATTTTGGACCATCCGAAAGTAGTGATTTTCTACCCATCTAATAAATTGGTAAAGAAAATTTAATCTTGGTGTCCAAGTACATTTCATATGAAAATCATGCTTAATGGTTTGAATCGACTGTTTAAAATTCAAAATTAATGATATGAATTGATGACACAGGTCGATTCGTAATATGATATTACCATAGCTTCACTATTGTTATAATAATATCTAATGGACTAGATCAGTGGCAGACTTAGTAGAAAGAAAGTGGTCAATTAACTTTTATTTTTTTATTTATGTATCATTTTTATATAATTTATAGTAAAATATCATGATATCGTTAATCTTCATTTTTCGTAGAAATTTTTTATGAGGTGTTCTCTTGTGGTACTCACTCTTTCTAGTTTCGCAGCTTACAACAGGATATCTATTAAAGCCTTTTCTCTCTTATTTTAAAAACCAGTTAGTGCAACGGGTCTTTTCTTAGCAAAATCCGTCTCTAAACTAGGATCGACAAATATAAAGGTATAGAAGATCAAGTTGTTGTTATTCTATTACCATTCCCCACGCAATAACTGACTTTGAGAAGTTTGGAAAATCAAGAAAGATCAAGGGCATGTTTGTTTGTCACGAGATTGTGCGGATTCCGTGCGGGTTGAAGTGGGTTGGATTCAATATATGTAAATATAGATTTCATTTTTATCAATATGGTGAACTAAACGAATTAGATGGCAGATTAAAAATCCCCGTGTAAAAAAAAAAAAAGATCCACATCAGCACAAAAATATGTGCACTCCCTCAAGTTACATGACTATGACTACATATTGGTATTTTGTTTTAAGTTTAATAACTAAATTACTTTATGCAAATTAAAGTTTATAAACCAACTTCGTTGTCATTCTGATGTATTATTTTGGAAATGTTTATGGCCGCATGAAATGTAATTAAATTCAAACAAATGATCAACTGCTAGAGACAGGGGATCATAGGTACAAGAGTGGAACTAGAAAATTAAAATTGAGAGGCTGAATAAGTTATACAGTGTAATTAATTTTATTTTATAAGAGTGACTAAAAGAGACAAGTACTAAATAATGTTTGCTTCATGTGAAGAATCAGCTTTTAAGTCTAGTAGCAAAGATAATACTCTATGTGTGAAATGTTGCAAGTTTGAAATCTAGACAGAGTAATTATTTGTAAATATTAAATAGTTCAATGGTTTAACCTTCGAACTTTACTCAAAAAAATGTTCGCCTTAATTTGTATGTGAAAGTGCTGGAGAATCAGGCTCACAGGCATGGATCTAGACAAGGCACTCCTGATCGATCTCCTACTCGACCTTTATGCTATCCCAATGTTTGATTCGTAGTTATTTTAATTTGTAATACGAAACTTGTTTGGCTGATACTTTGTAGTACTGATATGAACTAATGTTTTAGTTTAGCTTGTCTTAGGCTGATGTATTAGTACATTATGTTTGGGTTAGGTTATTTTGTAACTCTTGATTTTGATACGAGTTGTTTGGTATCTTTTTCATATACTTTCCTGATTTCATTGATATCAGAGGGATATTTGCTGCTTTTCTAAAACAAGAAAAAAAGAAACAGATTCTCAATTAGTCAAGTAGAAGTTAATAGGTGGAATTTAGACGTAATACTTCTTGTTTTGAGTGAAGGTTGGATATCAAGTCATTCAACTATTTAATATTAATAAGAGATTTTTTCATCCGGATTTCGAACTTACGACTTCCTACACAGAGAGTATTGTCTTTGTCACTTGATCAAATGCTAATAAATGATTTTATGATGTAATATAACTTATCATGGACAAATCAACACAAAGAAAGATTAAGGAAATTTTGGTCATCACACACTTCGTGACATGGAGGGAAAGATGCACTAGTATATTTCAAGAACAATCTAGGAAGAACTAGCGAAAGAAGTCCACGAGCAATGGTCATACTTGAATACCTCTAATCTCCTCCTTTCTTATTTCTTCTTCTCTCTCTTTGTTCTGGTCTTTTCTTCCTTTTAGGTTTTTTTTTCCTCTTTAAAATTGTCTCAAAGGTGAGTCAGAATTTGTAGGGGGTACAAGGTTTCTAATGTAACCATCGTTTCAATATATAAATAGGGACCTGATCCCTATTTTTCTTAAAACAAAAAATGAAAGAAAGAAAGAAATAGCCTCAATTAATAATAAAAAAATAACATTTTGTTTTCTTAAAAACAAGAATTAAAAAAAAAGGTTCGGCAATTCAGCTGTCGTTGAATCAATTTAAATAAATGCAACATCCATTGAATTTTACATGATAATTTACATCTCCCGCATTAAGATTTTTGGAGTCATGCATTTTGGTCGGCCCGGACGGCCGGACGTATCAATACAGTCAATTGTTCTGACCGCTCTTTTCTTCTTTCCTAATAAATTATTTTGGCCACATTCCATTTTGCATGAACAGAAACATAACTTCACTTGTGGGTTTGTTCTCACTGGTCAAATGATGAGGTGATCATCGAATTTGAATTTTGACCATAATTTAGCTGCGGATTGTTGTCACGTGTTCATATTTTCTTGTTTCTAAAAATATGATATATCGTTAAAATTCGAATTTTCTAGGACTATTTATTTTCATACTAAATATTTTTGTCCTGTTTTTATTTCAGATTGACTAATCGGCTAGCTGCACAAAGTAGAACATCGTACACGCCTTTGCGTTTGCATGTCTCCAGAATAATTATTATTCCGAATACATTACTATTTCCGATTCGAAACAATTCAAATAACAAAAAAAACTTTTTGAATATACTAATCCGGTTAATCCACTGTTCCTGGTGAAATTCGGAATAGCGGTCATTGCCGTGTGTGAAGAGTAGGGTGCAAATAGATCGAATACAGATGGATAGTGATCAGACTGTATTCTTATCTGTTATAATTTTTCGAATATGAATACAACACATAGGCTGAGATGTTAAATAGATATGAATATGAATCGAATATCGAACGAATACGAATATAAATATAATTAAGATAATTAAAATTAATGTTGGTAGTTGACATTGTTTTCTGGAAATAAAAATGTAAGTCGAATAAATAATGTTGGTTTTATTTTTAATGATTGATAAATAATGTTGGTACCGTAATTTACAAGAATAGCAAATTGCATTGATATTATTCAAGGTCTTTGTTCTTAGGTGAAACATCAATCTCCAAATAGTTCGTGCAGCGCGTGGAGTTTTTTTTATTTAGAATAGGTGGATACAAAATAGTTCGTGCAGCACGTGGAGTTTTTTTTTTATTTAAATCAATATCATATTAAGTGGTATTTTGCGGCTTTAGGGCCTGTTCGGACGTGTCCACTGTTGCCACTCTTGAGTGAATTTTTTTTTTTTTCCACATAAACAGTAAAATTTAGTTCAAAGTTTTCCTAATACCACACCCATACCCGGACACCGAACAGGCCCTTAGAGTGCAGCGCGTGGAGTTTGCGGCTTTAGAGTGGGAGACCTATTGTTAAACCAATATGAGTGGGAGGAGAACGGAGTAGGTCCAATGCCCATCGGACCTATTTTTAGGTTCAATGACATGATGACCGTCCGATCTAATTTAAGAGTGCGCACGGAAATTGAAACAGATGCGCATGAATTTTAAAACAAATAGACGGTGATTAAACCCATTGAACCAGAGTAGGTCCGATGGGCATCGGACCTACTCTCAAGTCGAGTGGGAGATACATAATGTTGGTTCGGTGGCAGATAGAGATATGTTCTTCCAGTCTTTGTACTTCATCTGTAGTCGGGTCAAAAAATATATTTACCGTACTATTAATACGGTGAAATCACTTTTATATTGGTACGGTGGAGATATTTTTCTAAAATATACAATTCAAATAACATCACATTAATACTATTTTTATACTAATTCGAAACTTACTATTTTTCTTTATTCTCATCTACTAATTAAAATTACTTGATTTTTCCGGAAACTAGAAAGTTAGATTACCATAGAAGAAGGGTTTAGAATTCTGAGTAAAGATATTTTGTTGGGGATTATTGGACTAATGCTTGTGCGATCCAAAATTATTAGTTGAGTTTGATCTCCTGCGGCACCTTTCAATATAATGAACTGTGTTACGGATGTGTTTGATCCTTGGTTATGTACATAGTGACAAATGAATTATTCGGATTCAGTTCGGCGAGCTCAAAAGTTCGTGATTCAGAAATAAATCGGATATAATTCGGAAATGATTCAAAATTATCTGGACCAGAGATCTCAGTCCTACAAGAAAGCAAAAAAAAACAAAAAAAAAAGTTCTAGAAAAAATTCGCAAATAATTCGGAAAATTCGGAAAAAGTTCATAAAATTCGCGAATTATTCCGGAATAATTCAGTCAAAGTTCGGTCAACCGAATAATTCGGCGTTCGGTTCGTCATCACAAAAAAAAAAATTATTCGCAAATTTTGTGATTATGATTGTGTAAATGAAGTGTAAACCACTGAGTCCCTTTTAAGATTACTGGAAAAAGAAATCATTAATGATAAAAGCAATGATCATTTCACCAAGCTAAAGGGATTTGACAATTAACACCCATGTATGGATGACCAGACGGGCACTTGATTGACAAAGCCGCAAAATACCACTTAACATGATATTGATTTAACAATAGGTCTGAACTAATTACATGTAATTTAATGGCTGTAACATTGAAAACATGATTAACAATAAACATGTATTTTGTATCCATCATATATATTTTTATTTTTGTATTTAATTATCAACTATATATTTTAAATTCAAATTGAATTACTAAATAACAACAAATATTTTAGGGCAGGTCTATTTTAGTCATACAGGTTGATACGAAGGTCTAAGATTCTAATCCTTGTTAAATAGCTCACGTCGGTCAAGAATCAGTTTTTGGATGTTTTGTAGAATTTCGTGGCATTAATTTTTTTCTTCTGAATTGTGTTTCTTTAGCAAGAAACTTAGCAGAAGTCATTCTTAGTTATGACAACATATAACTAACATCAGGTCTTATGCTATCGGTAATATTTTTTAGTGCTTTTTCATTTTTTTCAGTTGTATTTCTGAATGAATGATCATTGCGCAAATTTTCATGTCACATTCTTGTTATTTATCTAATTTAACAACTATGACATTAAATTTTGTGTGTAATATCCATTTTATGTTATGCTAGAATCTATTCTTTTTTTCGGATAAAGCGAATTAATATTTCACCAACAGACTTCAATTGAGAAATCAACATTGCAGGGGATGCATCTTTATTTTCCGGCTTTACAAGTTCTATTTTAAGGTTTTATGTGTTTATTATTTTTTCTTTTTATTTGTTATTATACATAAATTCAACTATATTGTATATTAATTAGTGTGTGTGTGTGTGTTGTGGTGCGTGCGTGCGTGAATTTTCATCAAATGTAATAATATATTTATTTTTATCTGTAACTTGATATCTAATAAATACCTATAAGTAAAAACATAATGGTGATCTGTTGACTCACCAACAACAAGTGAATTGTTGAACTGAAGTTTTATTGGGTTGATGTCTTATAGGGCCATGTATCAAAGGTCTTCAATGTATTTAAAAGCATGAGAAAAAAAAAAGAATTTTGTCACGGGTAGGCGAACATATACAGAAGAACCTATATAGTTGCAATTAAAAAAAAAATTCAATGTCTTCAAAAGTTTGAAGAAGTTCTAATGCAAAATTATCTATAGAAGTTTTGAAATAGTATCAATGGTATTTCACTGGTTTTGAAATATTATCATCCTGGACCATTAAATCTCATACCATATCTATCTATTTTTCACACATTACATGATACAATAATCTAATAAGTAATTCAATTGGAAATCCTGATAGCTAGCTGGCAGCTCAAAACTTAATTAGAAGCACAAAAAAAGGAGAATTAAATGGAGGACTTGCTCAATTGGGAGCTGCACTTCAGCAATACCAGTTGTCCAGTGTAGAGCTTTCCTCAGAGTTTCTCTTCTTCACCTGAAGCACAAATACCAAAGCCATCACATCAGAAACAAAGGCTAACATTAATTACAATGACAACAGGAAAAATAATCAAGTACTGGCATAAACTGACATAATACGATGCCAACATAAACAAACCCATATTAACACGGAATCTCTTAAATCAACAACTTAAAAGCACAATATATTACATCGAACTATATTGGATTCTTGTGCAATATGCTACTTAACAAGAACCCATATCAGTTGCAGATATTAAACACAATATGCTACTTAACAAGAACATCAATATATTGGATTCTTGTGCTCAGCAACATGATATTCCATCACAAAAATTAGTAAGCCTTAATTCAAAATTTACAAGCTCAATATCAGCATGCACAAATCAAAATTAAGTACTGTAAAAAGGTACCAACCTTCTCTCTCAGAGCTCGAATAATGCCAGTGGCAGCTACTTGGCATAATTCCCTAGTTCAGAAGCATATCCCAGATCACCAACCTACAATTGAAAAGAAGGTGAATAAAAAACTAAAAATAGTCATTATGTTACAAAGTCATTATAAGATCAGCCTGTTGATATATAAAATTGGAGATCATTTGGAAGACCACTATGTTACAAAGTCATTATCATTGCAAAAATACCCAAAAATACCTGTCTGTTGCATTCCTACCTAATGAAAATAAAATAAAGGGGCATTCTGGACAGAGAAATTAGTACCTAATTAAGATGATCATAAAATTGGTACAATGATCATATAAGGGTACACAACTTGGTAAAATGATCATAAAATTGGTACAATGATCATAAAATTAAGATGCATCATGCATGAAAATTGGTAAAATGATCATAAATTTGGTACAGTGATCATTCTCACAAACAATTACACAAAATGCACACAACATTGGTACTAAATAACAATTACTAAATAAATTCAAACACTCCACTTAATTGAATTCAAACATTCAGATTCCCAATGAGAGACACAGCACCCGATGCTTGACATAAATTCAAACACTCCACTTAATTGAATTGACCGCCACAAGTTGCTATATTTTGCAGTAACCCGATGATTGACTATCATCGTTCCACTACAGATCATCCACCTCAATTTCTAATTAAACTTCATCATATTTTTAACTTTGAGTATACATCCACCTCAATTTCCAAATCTAAGACCGCAGCCATAAAAGCGTAATTGTAAATTGCAAGTCACATTAAACCGATCCTGAGACAGAACCAATTAAAAAAAGATTTAAGATGTACCAGTAGCAGTAAGCGGCTAGGGCTAGCGGGCACAGGCGGCGATCCTTTCTCCTTCGCACAACGGCGATCCATTTTCGCGTATCGTGCACAGGCACGCGTCTCAAGCTCTCAGCAGAGCGGAGGATTAGTTTTTTTTTTTGATTGATCTCAATGATCTCCATTCTTGCTGGGCTCTGGGTCAGGGGTGGGTCAGGGGTAGACAACTCAATTTTTCAGCAGGCAAGTCCAACAAATAAAAATATTTTCAGGTTAGGCAAATATCTACTCCTGTTACACATTGGCTCCGTCCCTAAGTGTGACCGGATATGTCACAATGTGGTGCGATTTCGTTACGGCGCGATACGTGTATCGGTTATGTATCACGACTCGCGCATTCTGTGTTGTAATTATTCATGTGACATGATTATTTTTGAAAAATTTACTACGGCATGACACGCGAAAGATCTAGTCACAGCACGTGGTCACTTGAGTCATGTATAATCAGAACTGTTAAATCGCAATCGAATGATGAATCTTAAATAAACTAATTTAAATTAAAAAAAAAATAGTTAATCATAACTAGTCACATTTGTATACATCACATGTGATCACAGTATAACTAACGTGCCGTGAGCATCATTTAAAATCTAATTACAGCACGGCACATATAAATTTGACTTTATCACATAATGGATACCTGATCAAGTCACGGCACGTTTTTAAGATACCTACGAACAGCTACACAATTTATAATACAAATTCCACATCAATACTAATTTACTACATCTAAATCCATACAAATATATTAAATAAATTACATATATTAAATAAATTACATGTTTAAATAGTAATTATACTAGATCACACAGGACAAAGGGACCCGATCCAAAATCCGATTTTACTACCGACTCAGTCTGTCAATAGGCCCGATTCAGTCCGATCCATTAAATACTTGGGCTGAATCAGACTAGCTATCGAACCGAATGCACAAAATGGGTACAATTACAGGAAATAAAGAAGTAAAATAGGCTTTGCTTTCTTTCGCGTAACCTGCTATCCCAATTTCAAATAGATAGATGATGCACACGACACGGTTATATAACCAAGCCACGGGGCTACAGTGCTTTCCCGCTGTGCTGTCGAGTGGCGCCAATTGGAGCGCTTTTACCATGGGTTGTTTTTCTTTTAAGTTGGTCCTTCGCTACTTTCTTTTCTGATTAGATATAAAAGAAGGGGTCTCCTCGTTAATGATCGTATTTCCCGTTTTTTAAATACAAGGCGTGTGAGTAAGCAGAGAGGCTCATCAGACATCAGTCGTCGAAGGGAAAATAATTTGAGAGAAGAATAAAAGCTCCAAAACCTGAAATCCTGAAACAACAAAGCAGAGAAAAGCTCCCACCTTTCAGGTCCTTTTCTCTCTCTCTTCATTGAGGAGGCGAACCCTAACCCTAGAAGAAGAGAAATACCGTGTTAATGGGGATTAGTTCGTGAACTGCAGCCTTCTTCCCATTTCTTCTTTGTAGTCTACCAAGCAAAGCGTAGAGGTAGGTTCCTTTTCTTCCTCTTCTTATTGTATTTTCGTTGTTGATATCTTGCCATTTTCGACTACTTTCTAGTTTCTACTGTCGCATGTTTTTCTGGATAGATCGGAAAGTACTGGAATTTTCTTTTTATCATTTTCTCATTTTGATTTGTTCGAATTGGATTGCGCTGGGATGTTTTTAAGCGGGGTGTCTCTCATGATAATATTTTGCTGTTCTTTTGGTTTGATTTGTTTTAATTTATTGACTTCTTGCGGAAATAACAGACCTTTACAGCTGGAACCGCTGTTTTATCTCCTGTTCTGTAAATAGAAAAGGCCTCCATTTATTGCGTACAATTTGAATATGCCCCTGCAATAACTCCTATTCGAACCTCAGATTTAGATCTGTTCTTTCCTTTTGTATTTTGTTTAAGATTAATGAATTATTATGTTAAAATTCTTGTAGTTTCCCTCCACAACACAAAATTCTATGGGTTATATTTTATGAGAATCCAGCTCTCTAAATCTCATTTTTTTTTGCTCTAGATTCACACACTTCAAAAATGGGTTGGCAAATTTGACCCACTCTAGTTTGATTTTTATTCCCTTCCCCTGTTGTTTGACCAATTCCAAACTGTTTGGTGCTCTCTGATGTACTTTCTCCCTCACCCTTTCAAAAAATTCAAAGAGGTTAAAATGGTAAAAGAAAAAAAAAATACTAATTCCTTGTTCTAACCAT
The DNA here is from genome assembly GCA_025461045.1 of Carex parvula. Taxonomy (NCBI): domain Eukaryota; kingdom Viridiplantae; phylum Streptophyta; class Magnoliopsida; order Poales; family Cyperaceae; genus Carex; species Carex parvula. Next base: position 1,135 of record JAJGRW010001798.1, on the reverse strand, counting down.
ATTTTTCCAGCCTGAAGTTCTCCGGCTCTGACCATGGTGGCCTCAATAGCCACATCGGCTTTCTTCCCGGCCTCATCAGGAAAGACAGCTGCGAACAGCTCCATTGAAACCCCCAAAACTGTTAACTTTTCCCCAAACACCACCACCCCATCCCAATCAACCCGTGCAAAATCCGGGATCAAGGCTGTTTCAAAGGTCGATGGCTATGCGGCAACGGCTGAGCCTGATGTAGTGGCCCCACCTCCCACCTCATCTCCTGCCCCACGCACATTTTATAATCAATTGCCCGACCTGAGCTTCTGGCTGGCAGCTATAACCACACTTATTCTTGCTGCTGAGAAGCACTTTACGCTGCCTGACTGGAGACAAAAAGGCCTGATATGCTTGCTGATGCATTCGGCTTTGGGAGGATTGTGCAGGATGGGCTTGTTTTTAAGCAGAATTTCCTGATTCGATCCTATGAGATAGGGGCTGATCGGACGGCATCTATTGAAACCCTCATGAACCATCTCCAGGTGCGTACTGGAAATAGCTTGCTATTTTTTTGGATTTGCAATTTAAACATAATACTGATATTGTTGATAGTAAATAATAAATAAAGATGTACTTGGCAACTTTATATTTGCATATGACATGTCACACCAACAATTTAATTAAAATAGAGGCTGTAAATACTGTGAATTGATTAGTATGATTTGCAAATTTTGGAAGGCGGGCATGTGTTGTCAACTTCTGATGTGGTCATAAGATATTGGACTGGGCCATGACTTGTTGATGAAAATACTTACAAATCATCTCCAGGGCTGATGTTAAATTAAATTGTTTGTTTAAAGTTTGAAATTTTGTTAATTTTTAGGTTCTTATTGATTTTAGGAATCAGCATTGAATCATGTGAGGAGTGCTGGTTTGCTGGGAGATGGATTTGGTTGCACACCCGAGATGAGTAAAAAAAACCTCATCTGGGTTGTTAGCAAAATGCAAGTGCTTGTTGATCACTATCCACTTGGTACATGTTTATACTCTCCAATATCAAATCTTTGTTTTTAAAAGGGTTAATTCTACTGTCCATGACAATCAGAAATTTCATTCATGTCCTACACAATCATAAGGGGAAGTGTCTTGTATAGGCCTGCAA
>JAJGRW010001797.1:0-39238 GCA_025461045.1 Carex parvula | reverse complement strand
ATGACAGGGCGATCAGAGGCCGCTATTTCGACGGAATAATGGAGGGGAGACTGGAGAGGACGCAAAGGAGAAAAGACAGGGAGCTGACGAGAGAGCTGGGTTGGTGTAAAGGCGGTTGTAACGGCGGCATTGGTGGGGAGAGAAAGAATGCGGTTAGGGTTTGAGCCTTTGAGACAGGGTGGAGAAGTGTAGAGAGAGAGAGGCCGGAGGGGAAGGAGAGTGCACATGGAGGGACCGGGGGGCACATGGGGAGTAGAAGGGGAGCGGGGACCACTCTAAACCGTCCGATTGTAATTTCGCTATTGATCACTTGATTATCGGATTTTGTAGGAATATTCAGATTTTAAACCCATTATCTCCGTTTGAATAAAACAGACATATGATATGACATATCCTATTCTTTTTGGACAAGTATCCTCTCCTCTCCATTACTGTAAAAGATTCCCTTCACTTTACGGTTTGAGATTAACTCTCAACCGTTTGATTCGGGCGGACGGAGGGGCAGTATTATTAGGCTTTGAGATGCTGCCAAGTTAAAAGAACGATCCAGATTAATAATTGTAAAAGATTCTCTATTACGGTACCGGGGAAGATCTGAATTCTTCTCTTTCTTCCTCCAAATTAACCTCTCTCTCTCCCTCTCTCACTCTCCCCTTTCCTTTCATTCTCTCCCTCTCTCTGTGTTGAAACAAGTATGGCTGGTTTTCAGTTGTAGCTGAAAATTACTTCTCAATTGAAATTGGATGATTATGCCTGGACTTCAATCAATTAGTATCCAATTATATGGATACATGTAAATATGAAGATTTAAAAAAAATAATAGTAACATAATTTCCAATTATATAGATACTGGTGATTATAAAGACACTGGTATTTTAATTAGTATCCGGTTGCTTATGAGATATTTGAATGAATTTGATATAATCAATTAGTCAATGTATATATTGCTCGAGTGACTTTTGGTTCTATGAATGAATCGATCTGTATTAAGTATCATTAAGCTATGCTAGAATTTATAGTTCCTCCTCAAAAATATAATGGTTTCTCTTGTTGGTATCAATATCTAGAGCATGTGCAATCAATTATTTTCTTATTGTTTATTTATATGTAGCAACTCTTTTCACCTTTGTTTTCAGGGGAACTCTGAAAGGACAGTCAATTCGTCAACGAATTGATACTTAGTTATATGTAATAGCTTTCTGTTATAATATTAATTCAATAGCATGAAGTTAAATTATGAAGAATGCAGACAAATGCACTACACAGAAGCAAATATAACAAAAATTAATATTAGAACAGACGCAAATAAAAATAATCTACATCAAAATTACAAAAATTACAAATTGTTAATAACAAACCAAAAATCATCAATACAACAACCTTTCCGACTTGTTGTAAATACACTTTTTATCAATCAAATTGCTAGTAAGCATAAAAGTCACTAATTTAAAAAAAAAACAACCTTTCCGGCTATAACAGATATTCTAAAGGGTATGTTTGGTTGCAAATAAGAATAGTTAAAATAGTCAAATCAAGAATAGCTATTGTTTGTTTTATTATAATAGTCAAATCTAAAAACTCTTAGAAATAGTCTATTCTAATAAGACAAAAAGTTTGAATTCACTATTCTAGTTATTTTAACCCAACCAAACACCGAATAAACTATTCCGAATAGCCTAACTCTAAAAATAATCTATTCTCAATTCAATTAAACATACCCTAGGCCTTTACAGCTATAACCAATACAAGATTCTCGACTGAATCACAGATTTGAAGTCGTCCATTTAAGAGGCTCAACAAAGCAAGAGAAGTGAAGGACCACATTCTTGCCAGATGGATTAAAAGAATGACACTATCAGCTCTTTCTATTCTAGTATTTGCATAAGCATCTCCATCCATGCAATTAATTAACAATTGCAAACAAATATCAAAGTGCAATTTCTAATCTAATTTCACAACTCCTACATCCATACAATTTCAAACTTAATTTCAAAATGCCACGCCACCGCGAGATATATATATATATATATAGAGGAGGGTTCAAATGCCTCCATTTTTTGTGCCTCCATCATGCCTCCAATTTTAAAACTTTAATAACTCAAAATTTAAAACTTAAAAGTCAAAATAAAACCGTTGGATATGATCTACATCATTTTATCTATGTGCTCATAAAAAAATATCACATTTTGATTTTGTTTTTATGTGAATCAATAAGTTGAAAAATCAACGTCTAGAAATTATCCACATTAGTACGTTTTTTACAAGCTCTTGATGACAACTAAAACAAAATTGAAATGTCATAATTTTTTACACGTGTATATATAAAATGATGTAGATCATATCCAACGGTTTTATTTTGACTTTTAAGTTTTAAATTTTGAGTTATTAAAGTTTTTAAAAATGGAGGCATTTGAACCCTCCTCGTATATGTATATATATATGTTGTGTGTATAATATTATATATAGATAGGCTATGGTGAATTGTGAAGTAAAACGTCATTTTACTTCACGTCATATTTTTATTTTGAAAATTCAAACAACCGATCCGAACCGTTCAACTTTTTCTAAATATTGAAATGTGCTTTTGAGACTAAATTTTATATTTTTTTGAATTTTTTTACTATTTATTAAGCCACTTTGAAATCGCTGATCCACTGTGAACAGTAAAAAACAGTAAAATTTTCTGGACCACCGGATCAGCGATTTTCAAAGTGGCTTAATAAATAGTAAAAAAATTCCAAAAAATGTAAAATTTAGTTTCCAAGCACATTTCAATAGAGAAACATGTTAAGTAGTTCGGATCGGTTGTTTGAATTTTCAAAATGAAAATATGAGCGTGAAGTAAATAACATCTTACTTCACAACTCACCATAGCCCAGCTCTATATATTATTATATATATATAGTACGGCTAACGCGCTTCCTCTAGTATATCAACAATATGCTTCTAGCCTCTAAAATCTATCGAATAGGCTTCAAATGACAAATCCAAACTGTTCAAACCAATTTCCTTACCGAGAGCTTCGTTTCCATATAAAATTTTTGAATTTTTGAATTTTTACTATCAAGTCAAGCGATAAAAAAATGAGCAAAATAGGGCATTAAAATGCGCACAAAATCCTTCATATTTTGACCGCTTGACTTGATGGTAAATAAATTTGAAAATTAAAATTTTTTATGTGGAAACAAAGCTCTCGTTAAGGACATTGGTTTGAACAATTTGAATTTGTCGTTTGAAGCCGATTCAATAGATTTTGAAGACCGGAAGCATATTGTTAATATACTAGAGGAAGCGCGTTAGCCGTACTCTAAATATATATATATATATATATATATATATATTTTTTTTTTTTTCTGACCGGGATAAACCCAACACCAATACCAACCTGATTCTAGATTAAAGCAAGAATAACCAAATTACCAGTACCAGCGAACATAAATTGACAATCCATAAGCCAGCAGAAATAATGAACATATCTAACCATATCATTTGTACTTGTTTGCGCATAAGCAAAGAAATTTTTTATTAAAGCATTCATGTCATATATAAATGGATAGTCAGGTTAACACAAATAATTGAAGGACAAAAACAATGAAAATGAAAGTTGTTATGTACTTGATATGAACAATTAATCTTGAAGGTACAGACAAATTAAAAGAGGCTTGTTAACTATATCAAAGAGTATTTTTTAAAAGACATTACAACTTTACACTGAGAGAGGCAAAATAAAACAAAGCAAATAACAAATAAAATACTATAAAATGAAGACAAATCAAAATGCTGGCCTCCTCCAGTGATCTACATGTACCCTCATTATGGCCATATCTCCGACATTTTTATTAATATCCAAAGTTTAATAGAAATTAATTAATATACCCAATTTCGCGGAAGTTATAAAAATGTCCATACCAGTCATTTTCTGGCCAGTATCCAATTTAATTCAGTACTGGCCAGAAAATAGCCGGTACCCAATTTTTTTTTTTCAACAGTGATGGTCATTTTTTGGCCGGTACTTAAATTTTTTTTTTTTTTTAAGGATGGGCATAGCATAGTTGGCTAGAAGAAAAAGTTGTAGGAAACTCGAATTGAAGTACTGATTTTTTTTTAACAGTGTCGTATGACACTAAAGTTTAGTGTTCGCATGCGGCTAGTGAATTTAATTTGACAATAACCGGCATTCTAAAATTGAGTACCGATGCTTTATGCATGGTCTAACGACAGCAGAAGTGCATCGATGTTTCATTGCAAAAACATCAGCGACGCACCGATGTTTTTTTAGCACTACCCGGCTAATAGAACATTGATGTTTCATTGCAAAAATCAATGATGCACCGATACATGCAACTGATGTAACACACGCATCCAATCAAATACATTTGTTTGATCTTAACCAAACTAAGTGCAAACTTCAATCCGAGTTTCCTACGACTTTTTTCTTCTAGTCAACTATGCTATGCCCATCCTTTAAAAAAAAAAAAATTAAGTACCGGCCAGAAAATAGCCGATACTGTTGAAAAAGAAAAAAAAATTTGGGTACCGGCCATAATAACTGCCGAGCAGAATTGGGTATATTAATTAATTTCTATTAAACTTTGGATATTAGTAAAAATGTCGGCCATATATATCTTTGTGCTATTATTTTATTTCTCTTGAATTTAACTCCTCCAAGATAAATAGAAGCTCCTCATTCAATATTTTTCTATTTATGGAACTACGCCCTTTTATCATCCTGCAATTTTGAGAAAAATAGTTTGGAAAAAGTTGAATTTAGAATGCTGGTCCAATATCAAATTAGGCTCATCATAAAAACAGAACCCGGAAAACTTATTAGAGAGAATGCTATTTGTTGATATCCTCAAAATTTCATAAACAATACAAAAAGGAATGAGAATTTTAAAGTTAACCCTCTCCAGCTTTTGCTTTTTAGATTTATCCTTCTCCATTTTTTGTTTTTTCTTGTTTGCATTCTACATACCAACAACAACAACAACAACCAAGCAACTATAATTTGCAGAAGAACAAATTTCCAGTAGAAATTGCAATTAGAAGTCTCAGTTGTGCAACCAAAGACACTATTAACCTTGAAAAACAAGGCAACAAAGAAAGAAAAAAACATGGAAGAAACCGAACCACAATAAACAAAACAATGGTGAAGTATTCAAACCGGTACAGGAACCATAAAGGTGGACCGGCATGGTAATAAAAACCCTAGTAATTCACTTATGCAAATTTTTTTTTTTTTAAAAGAGGCATATGCCCGTTTCATTAGCATGAAACCATAATTACAAGGACATTGTTCACCAAAGTAAGAGACATTTTGGCTAGTTAGTACTACTTATACGGTGCACAAAATAACCACAAAACAACATAAGATGTATAACAGCCAAGCTATATACCAAGCTTGTGTTGAGTCTAAGTACCAAAAGTATGCTAAAGAGGCTATGACTAAGCCGCACAAGAGGGGGCTAATGATATACTAAGTACAAAAATTGTTTAGGAACTGTCTTCACTACTGACCAGGCATCAGTGGAGGTTGATAAACCACCATCTCCATTGGCATATGCTGATCTAACGGAATCGCATCTTCAATAATTGGCATCCAGTCTTCTACAGCTTGTTTCACCTTTTCTTTGACATTTCCTGACCAATAGCAAAGTAGAGATTTAATTAGAAAGATAATTGTTCGAGCCGATTTAGGTGAGCAATTATTAAAGCATCGATCATTACGATGTCGCATAGTGACCAGCACAGCACTTAGTACCATAGTAAGTCCTATTTTCTCAGTCATTGGTAATTGCATAGCAAAATTAAGTATATCATCAAAAGTATGCCAATCATGCATAACATCTTGACTTTATCCTAACCAAAACCACACCCTCTGAGCCAGAGTACAATTGAGAAACAGATGTGTAATGGTTTCAGTGTCAGTACAGAATTGGCATGTTTGTGCTCCAGACCAGTCTCGGCTGGATAAGTTGTCTTTGGTGAGAATTGAGTTATGGGTGACCAACCACATAAACACTCTAATATTTGGTGGAACAGGTAGGGTGCACCAGATCAGCTCTGATATGTTAGGTAATACTCCTCTAAAGTTTAAAAATTTATATAATGAATGTGTATTGAACTTCCCTGTTTGATCCCATCTCCAAGCTAATTGATCCTGGGTTGATGAAAATGAAATTGTACTAATGATGTGAAGATTCTCAGCCCAATCTACCAAATCAACTCCCTCCAGTGATCTTCTAAACTGAACCCTCAGTCATTGGGGATTAATAACCTCACTAAAAGAGATGTGTTTATTACTACGTTTCTGTTTGACCCTAAAAAGTCAAAAAAAAATATATATGTATAATAAAAAAATGGAAGAAATAGGGAATGCCATTTAAAGAATAAATGAAGAAAATTGAACATGCTTAAATCATGAAATTTGGGAAAGATGCTCATGGTTGTGATTGAACTAAAGTAATTAGTTTAATTAATTGGGCTGAAGCTAAATTCATTAACTGGGCCGAAATTAGCTAAACTTTGAAGTCCGAATGTCTCCAGCACAAATTGACCCCTTTTAATCTCCCTAAACCTGGAGCATGCGAGATTCGTGCAGCGCCTAAAGCTGTCAAACATATGGCGCATTGTAGACCAAGTCTTCCGAAATCGGTGATATGATATTGGAATTCAAGTAGCGCCAGCGCCTATCCATTTGAACCCTTCGTGCTCCATGCGCTTGGAGCATGGTGCGCCAAGCAGACAGATTCCCCATCTGGTGCTCGGCCTATGGCACGCCAAGTGCAGCTAAGGGACAGGTCTTAAGATCTGTACACAGTACATTCGCTGGAGATAAAAACAAGAAATGCCAGACCCGAATATGCCTTCTCCAAGGCTGTGGATCAGCACAATGCAAACCAACCACAAGATCAAAATTCAAAGAATTGAAGGGTCATGATGTTGCCAACATATCAGGTGCCTAAAATCCTAAATTTCAGAGTGCCATGCCTATAAAAGGAGCCCCTGTTGAAGAAGAAAATGTACAATATACAAAGCCAAAACCCTACAGATACCAAAAACTCTGAAAAACACCATACGGCTACATAGCCAAAACACTGCTAGATAGCAACCTTCTCCTCTGTCTCAAATTCAAAATAGATAGGTAGAGATTTTGCAATGTAGAAGCTTAATAGAGCTTGTTTTCATGTATATTAATCATGAATCAATGAAAGTATGTTCTTTGTTTATAGTTTCTTATATTGTATTTCTCTCCTCTCTTCTTTTCTTTACATATTTGGAGCTTCCTTCATTTTATATTTTTCTTTTGTTTTCTTTATTTCATTTCGAACTTTTGTAAAAATGCAAAATGATAAAGCTTCATGATGTTTTAAGCTTATTTTATAAGCAAAGCATGAAGTTTAATGATCATCAAACAAAAAATAATATATGCATGAATATATTAAATAAAACAAAAATCCTTTCTTTTTCCTTTTTCTTTCTTTCTTTCCCTCTTTGCTGCCTCTAAAACAAAAAAAAAATGCATATTATTACTTTAATCAATATTTTGTCCTCCTTTACATTTTATTTTTAAAACAACATTTTAAAAATAATATAAATCCGAAACATATAAAAAAAAATGATTTCTTTGAATCTTCGATCTTTTATACTTTTAATCTTTGTATAAAATAATTAAGTAATGAAGATGCATGTGTTGAGCTGTATAGTTCCTATTGCATCCAATTTATTTGATTATTTTATTAGAAAAGATTAAAAGTAACAAAAAATGAGTTATAGTGGTTGAGCTGTATAGTTCCCATTATAATCTCCTTGATATGAGACCCATGTTGCATAAATGGTGCTAATTAGTTTCTTTGAGCATAAGTGTATGCTATGTGTATGAAATGCACTATATGAAGAAATTAAATAGTCCTTTGTGCAAATGGTGAAAGAGAAAGGTTTAAATTGTAAAAAAGGCTTTCATGATGTTGAAATTGGCCAATTACACATTTAAATCAATGACCTCTTGATGATTTGTCTCTTTATCAAGTGAGATTATGCAAAAACATGATTTTAAACAAAATCAGGGGCTTCCCTGCATAAAACCACATTTTGAAATTTTTGGAATTTAAAGAAACATTATTTTGGAATTTTGGATTTTTCCCTTTTCCTTTTGTTTGTTGGTACCAACTTGTGGCCTAAAAGCTACTCAAACTTGTTAGAACTCAAAACCAGTCATGATAAAGGTTTCCCACAGCTCCTGGTACCAGCCAGTGAACAGTACCAGCACCAAACCTCAAGGCATGTACCACTGGTACAAGAAAAGCACTCAAAGGTGCTAAAATGACCCCTTCTGGTAAAATAAACAATCTGAACTGACACAGGGACCAAACTGAAAAATGGATTTCACCATCAAACGGAGGGCTTCGAAATACACAAAATTGACACAAATTTTACATTTTTCTGATTTTATTTCGATTTTATATGAATTTTCAAAGTTCAGCATTCAAAACAGAAAAATCAGCATTTTAATGATAAAAGGCATCTGCTAGTAAAATGAACAGCACAGATAGACTCAAAATCCAAATTAAAGAACAAATATCATAATCATGTAAAGGACCTCAAAATACACAAAATAGACATAAATTTCACATTATTTGGATTTTTATTCAATTTAATATGAATTTTTGAAGTTCAGCATTGAAAAACAAATGAAAAAGTCCAATTCTAAAATCAAATACTCAGCACAAATCTTATAGCCCAAAAGCACATATCTAAAAGCCCAAAATTCAAATCTTGAAGCCCAGTTAATAAATAAAATTCCTAAATCAAAGCCCTTTTCACATAAAACAACCCCCGAAAGCTCAATCTCACATAAAACCCTATCTAAAATCAAAATCGTAAATCCATACCCTCCCAGCTTCATAAATAGGCCCTTAACAGAAAATAAATATTTACAAATAGGTTCTTCTCAGCCTTTTCAAGCATAACTTTTTCATCTTAAGTCCAAATTGACTCAAACCACCTCCAAATGAACCCAAATTGAATTATTCATGTTTCTAAATCAAAATTGAACATGTCCAAGCATCAGCCAAACCTGAAATGACCAAAATACCCTTTCTTCAAATTTAAATTATCTTATTCATTAACAAAAATGTAAATCAACATGTCATGAATCAAAGGTGAATAAATAATGTACATACATCTCTCAAATATTCAAATTTCTATTTCAAAACATAATAAATTTTATTTTTAATATAAAATCACACATACACACACATGTCCAAACATATAGAAAACCAAATCAATACCAGAATTAATACATTAGTCCCCTTTTAGCCCCTTTATTCAATTCACATAAAATAGGCACAAATTCCGGAATTGACGAGGTGTTCAGCATGGCTTGGAAGGGTAATCTAATGTAATTAAGAGGGGGCTTGCGTCCGCTGGGAGTTAAATGTCCCCACAAACAATAAACTCTCTCGATAGACTGATTATGAACAATAGGTCTGTCGAGGGTGAACCAGAAGGAATAACAGAAAGAAATGAATGTTTCAAGTTCGATGTTCTCTCCATGTCTAAAAAACTGAGAGCATTAAGCCCTGAGATTTCGCACACATGCACACACCTTCCCCCTTTGTGCAACTTTATGCGCCCTACAGTTTCCTATATACTACAGGGTAACTAGTAGCCAATGAGCAGTCTTTATACCAAATCAGTCCAGAATCTACATTGTGATTGACTACCTGGAGTATACTGTACACTAATAGAGCCAATATGTTCTAAACTAGATATAGTTTTCCAGAATGGAGATGGAGGGGTATTGTATTCAATATATTTATGTAAGATAATGTTTTTTCAAGTAGCATGGTAATTAGGATTTTTGAACCTCCACCACCATTTCAATAATAAGGCATTATTCATATCTTTAAGATTTAATACCCCCATCTCTCTAAATTGTTTAGCTAAGCAAATATTTTCCCAATTCACTAAAGCATACTTCCTTTTTTTCTGTACCTTGCCATAAGAATCTCCTTCTAATTTTATCTAGTTGATGAAGAACTGTAATAGGAATTTTAAAAACTGATAAAGCATATAAAGGTATAGAGGACAAGACTGAATTCAATAATGTAAGCTACCACCTATAGAAAGAAGTTGACTTTGCCAACTAGGTAGTCTGGCTTCCAATTTATCTACTAAAAATTGCCAATCACTAACTGCAATTTTTTTGAGGTGTAAAGGAAGACCTAAGTATTTGATAGGGAATTTCCCCCATTGACACCTAAACAGGTGATTTAATTGGGATGTTTGGGATCTAAGTTTAAAGGATACATCTCAGTTTTATCATAGTTCATTTTAATCTCTGATAAGGCTTCAAATGCCATCATTGCCCACCATGCAGAATCAATCTCATCCTGGGCAGCCAGGAAAAGGATAGTGTCATCTGCATAGTGACAATTAGTGATGGCTGTTTGTTCTATACAAGCTGGACCTAGACCAGTAATCACTGCTGATTTTCTACCTTTATTGAAAATATTTTACTTAAAGTATCTGCAGCTAAGATATAGAGAAAAGGAGATAGATGATCCCTTTGCCTAACCCCTCTCTTACAATACAAATAATAAGTTAATTCCCCATTAATTGTCAAACAAGATTGAAAACTATACAACCAGTGAGTAATCCATTGAATCCATTTGGTACCAAAGTTTCTACTATGCAGTACTTCCAACAAGTAATCCCAATGAATTTTATCATAAGCTTTTTCAAAATCCACTTTGATTACTCCTGATTGCTGATTGTGTTGACAAGAATGAAGGATTTCTTGACTAACAATCATATTATCTAAAATGTATATGTATTTAAGGAAAGATGGTTGACTAGAATCAATTAATCTAGGCATTACTTGTTCTAATCTAATTGTAAGGAGCTTAGAGAGAATCTTAAAACTACAATTAACTAAGCTAATTGGTCTGAATTTCTTAATCTGAGTTGCATTTTTTTTCTTTTGGGATTAAGCAAATGCATGATTTGTTAATTTTGTGTAAATCAAGTGAGTTTTCATAGAAATAGTGAGTGAGAAGCATCAAATCAGCCTTTACTAAATCCCAAAAGAACTGATAAAATTGAAATGTGAATCCATCTGGGCCAGGGGCACCATTTGGTTCAGAGGCAAATACTGCATGTTTGAGTTCAAGTTCAGTGAAGGGTCTCTTTAATCCCCATTTCTCTATATTTAACAACTTATCATCTAAATCCCAAAAATCATAATCTAAATGGGCAAATTTACATCCAGTGGTGCCTAACAATTCTTTGTAATATGCCACTACATGAGATTTAATTGCTGGAAGATATTGGGTAAGGTGCCCATCTATTTCTAAAACATTTATCCTATTTTTTTGGACCTATGAGTAGCTAAAATATGAAAATATTTGGTGTTAGCATCCCCTTCTTCTAACCATTTATGTTTAGATTTCAATTTCCATTGTTCTTTCTCCTCTTGATATATTGCATCAAGTTGATGTGTAAGGTTAACCCATTGTTCCCCTTCAGAATTGGTGAATTCCCTAGTGTCTCTTATGAGTTCTAAATCATGCAATAATGCTGTTAATTGGGTTTTCTCTCTCTTTTTTTTACCATAAAAATTATGTGACCAGCCTTTAATTCTTTTTCTAATGTGTTTTAATTTTTGATTCCACTTTTGGCTATATCTGGTAAGGAAAGGGAATACTCATTCCACCATTATTCATTAGGTTAACAAAAATACTTGATCAGTCCAACTAGGATCAAATCTAAATAAGGGGGAGAGTGACAAATGGCAGAAGAAGTTTGGACTAGGAGTGGACAGTGATCAGAACCATGACTACTTAGATCTCTAATTGAACTAGAGGGATATTTTTGTTCCCAAGCAAGTGTAGTAAAAACTCTATCTTATAATGCAAACCTATTGCCATTGGACCAAGTGTACTTTCTAGTGTGTAGTTTGTGCTCAATCAGATGAAAAGTGTTAACAAAAGAATTAAATTTGGTACTAATAGGGACATTAAAGTTGGCTCCTGTTTTTTCATCCTTTTTTCTTATAGCATTAAAATCCCCACAAATAACCCATAGATCTATAGTAGAGTGTTTGAGTTGAGACAACTCTTCCCAGAATGATTGTTTAAGATTTCTAAGGACTGGTCCATAAACCACAGTAAATTGCCATTTAGAATTATCTAGTTTATTTTCCTGTATGATGTCTAAGCAAAAAAGATGTACTGTGTGTTGGACAAACTTAATTTTGTTGCTATCACACCCTACTAGAATACCTCCTGATCTACCATTAGAAGGTACCCATAACCAGGAGTCTAACTTGTTTGAAATACTCTTAAGACATCTATTAGTAAATGTTTCTTTTTTTGATTCTTGGATAGCTAAGAGATCTATTTTATTATTATCAATTAAGTCTTTAACTATTTGTCTTTTTCTACTAGAATTTAAGCCTCTACAATTCCAGTTGGAAATATTCATGGAGAGATAAAGGAAACACTAGAGTGAACTATAGTATCTGTTAGAGGAGAGTCTACTATCCTAGGTGATGTAGCTACTAAATCTATATCAGTGTTTACTACTGCACTAAGTTGATGTACTTGTTCTAATGTAACATGAATGTTGTGTCTATCTTTAGGAACATTAAGCAAATGTTTGATGACTTTTTCAAAGTTACTTCTATCTAAGGACTTAAGACTATCAATAATTAGTGGTCTATCCTCAACAGAATTACCTAGAGTTATTTGATATACTTGAAACAAAGCAGCAATTTGATATACACTAAGTCTATTATAAGGAAATCGATTGATAAGGCTAATACATGAGGAGCTGCTGCCATCTGACATTTTCCTTTTCTGAGCTTTGCTCAGAGTGGATGCAGGGTCTCCTTGAACCGTGACCCAGAGACTGCGGCGCAGGTCTGGTTTGTTGGTTTGTCTGGCAGGTGTATCAGCAACTTCAGGGTTTGGCACCTCAGTATCCGATAGACAGATAGCTTTGTCTGGTGTAGAGCCAGGGCCTTGTCGGTTCTGTCGTGTGGCACTTCGGAGTCGTGTGCCCATTCCAGTGGCATTGGCAGAACCCTTCTTCTTAGGTTTGATGATTCCAGATTTGGATGTTTTGATAGCCAGTGATTTGTTTTTCTTTCTCCTCCAAGTATATTTCTTTTTTAGAGTGGGCCGCCACGCGTGAGCTGGGTTATTAATAGGATCATATACCCATTTCTTAGAGGATTTGGCAGGAGCACTAACTGGTTTGGGTGTCTGTAGGAGGTTTAATCTCATCACTCGTGCTAGAATAGGTTCATCATCTTCAGACATATAATCTGGAGGAGTGGGATTAGTGGTGTTAGGAGGAGTGGATCTGGCTGCTGGGGTGACATTAGTGACTAGTGATGGTCCAGCTAATGGCACTGGTGATGTGACAGGAGTGAATACTGATGGTTCAGCAATCAAGGATGACATGGTGGTGTTTCGGTAGCAATAGGGATAGATTCTGAGACTGGTGGTATAGCTACCATGTTGGGTGTAGCTGCCTGTGTAACAGTAGCAGTAGGTACTGGTACCTCTTGCCCTACTGGCAGAGAAACAGTATCAGGAAGTACTGGCAGCTGCACTACTGGCACTGAGACAATAGGGTCTGATTGCTGTTGGGTGGTTTGGAGGAGACCCGGAACTGGGTCCAGCCTCATCTGCATATCTAGCTTGTTGCATATTTCTTTCCCAGTCATCTAAATCAATTTTCCTCACAATGAGTTCTTCCCTCTAAAAAGACATTGAGACCTTGCATTGTGCCCTTTACCAGTATCCACTGCCCGTATAGGGTTGACTGAAATGGGAGGGGGGAATGTCAAGGTTAAGCATTCGGATACTGCCTCCTCCCTGTACCAGTGGAGGGTGGTGGGTTGATTGGTAGGCCCTCTTTCAGTAGCAGGGTGAGGGTCCTAAATCTCGTCTTTCACTTTTCACCAAATTCAGTACCATTGGGATATGGTCTCCCCCTCTTCCTACCAGCCCAGGCATTCAATGGTTCAGTTTGGTCAGTTTCTACTTCAATGTCCAATTTCAAACATTGACATTTTACCAGTAGGATCTCTATAGGGAACTAGATGAGTTTTGGGGAGAAGTTGAAGGTCACAGACAGCTAGTTTTAATCGGACAAATCGGACATCATACCCACTCTGAGTAGCACTATCTATCTCTTGCACGTAAGCCCCAAACGGGTTTAGCACTCGATCATATTCAGTGAACTCATCAAAGAAAATAGGGAAGTTGTAAATCCTGACCCAAACATTTTGTAATGGAATACCTTCACTGAAGCTTTTCTCCCAGGCAATGATCGAGAATTGAACATCTCCCAAACGAAGATAACCTCGAGAAGCAACAGAATCTAACCAGGTAGAATTGAGAGCTTTGATGAGGTATTTATACTCATAAAAACCGATGCAACCCACGATGTTGATCGAACCGGCTTCGGAGTACATTCTCCACTTTTTCCGGCCCCCCATGCCGCGATATCATCTAGGAAAAAGCTCATCAGCAAGTTAGCCTCAATCGCCTGTGAGCGAGGGTGTAGCTTGAAGAACGACCTAAAGGAGGTGTGATCGTCATTGGTGTAGGAGAGGAGTGTCTAGGTCTCAGAATAGAGAGATGAGGCGAATGAGTGGACTAGGTTTAGCAATCGGGGAAAACTATGGGCTGAAGAGTCGACGCTCGACATTCAGTTGCTTTGTGACCTAGCTGATTGCACGCGAAACACAATTGCTTGTTACAACAATTTTTGGCTAAGTGACCGCGACCACCACATCTCATATAGATCGGACGGTGTGTGGTGGAATGCAACCGAATCTCAGCAATGCGTTTGCGGATGAGTGCGGATCTCGATTCAATTGGCCTCGTTGGATTTCGCTCACGCCACACTGCAGTAGGGTGTTGAGCCACATGACTATAGGATCGACGCAGGCCTTCTATCGAGCTCGGATCCGCCATTAATGGAGCTTGGGAACCCCATATTTCTTACTAAAACTATCCATCGACAGGCCCAACCTGCGTTGCTGGGCTGTCCGAAGTAATGGAGAGGCCATCTATAGAATTGTTTTTTGATTTTTTTCTTTTTGTACTTTTTTTTCTTTTTTCTAATCTGTTTTTCAATTGCTTTTTTTCGCCTTTTCTATCGCCTGTTTCTTCTCACCTTTTCTATTGCCCCTCATGATCCTCACTTATGCAAATTAAACAATATCAATCACTTCTTATCTTTTCAGAGGTGTCATTGAGAAAGGCTTTGCCCCAAAAATGGCACCAACATCTATTGACATGGCACTCTGCTGCTCTAAGTGTCAGGATCCCTGCCAGGCCTCGTACCCCTGGTTGATGCTCGTCACCTCGTGGTGCGCAGTTCCTTCCGGCCCCTCTTGATTTAGCATTACCCTTCTACATACCAAATAAATTTTTTAAAGTTAACCAGTTGATAAGTACATAAGAGGACAGTAGAGGCCAGGTCATTTTTCGGGTCAGGCCACCTTTGAAGAGGCATCACATCTCCGGTCAACACTCTGCTCTTGCTTTACCAATTGTCGAAGGATAATTGTCCCCTAAGGCCGGGTTCGGATGTCAAGAATTTAGTGAGAACTGGTGATATTTCTCAAATAATTTTCAATATCCGTTCGGTTGCCATTATTTTCTCCAATAGTTCTCAATTATTTTCCCCTATAATTTCCAGATCAATGTAAATTTGATGGGAAAAAATATATCAAGTCAGACTGAATTAATTTGTTCCCACTGTCGATGGAGTCTCTCTCACCTCTCTATTGGTCATCAAATAGTCTGCGCCCACTATTCTCTCTTGACACATAAGAAACAAATAACACAATAATTCACTCTCAACTTATATATAAATATACCTAAATTCTTTTTCTTTTTCTCTGTGGGACTAATTTTAGATTCGTCCGGACTATCTAGCTAGTACTCAGTTTCTATAATGATTATAATTAAAAAAATTATTTGTTATATCTGGAAAGCTGGAACTTTCTCTGCTTCATCAAATAGACTTAAAAGCCACATGAACAACACCTCAGAATAGAAAATGATAAAAAAAAATATTATCTTGATTGAGAAACTTTAGAAAAAATATTATTATTACAAATATTTGTCACTTGCTTTAGCTAAATGATTTGATTTAGAATTTATAAATATTATTATTAAAAATAAAATATTATTTGATTATTTGTTACTAATAAAATGTTATTTGATTATTTGATTGAGAAATTTAAATAGAAATACATATTTTTTTTAAATAGATCAAGATTTCCTACAATTATTCTCATGATACCACCGAACACTCATTCAATATATTTCCATAATTATTTTATGTACCTATGAGTATGAGTTCCTGCAAATAAAAAGTGAGTTTCTGAACCCGTCAAATCTCATCCCACACAATCCCACGACAAACGAACATGCCCAAATGTAGGCCCCAGGCAATTGCATTGACTCTTATTTTGTGCTTTCTAATTTCCATTGCTGATAGCTGGAAAAAAAATAACAAAAGACAGATTTTTTTTTTTTTTCAAATATGGCTGTTATTCAAATGGCAATTGTATAATTATAAATAGTGCAAACTTTTTAAGACTTTGCAAAAATTTGGAAAGTTATTCAAGTTATTTGCAAAGAACAACCCAAACTTATAAGTTTTGTAATGGCATCCGAACATTCTTTGGTTTATTCGCAAATAGCCTCTGGACTATTAAAGTTATAAAAAAAACATATCGCTTGCTCAGCACAACAATTTCAAGAACATCACCCTAATTTTCGAAAAGGTTACACAAAGTGATTAAAAATGAGTTATTAAGATATATTTGTAAAGATAATCTAAATATTTGGTGCTTTTGAAAATTTGGTAAATTTTGGGTGTTAGTAGAAAATTACATATATAAAGGTTCAATTTACACTTAAAATCCTAATTTTATAGTAATAAAAACATGGGGTCACGTATACTCCTCAAAAACTTCAAAATTATGTATTTCTCCCTCTAAATTTTGAAATTACGTATTTCTCTCTCTAAACTTCAAAAACTCACAAATTTATCTATTTTATTATCTTTATATTAAAACTCTAAATTTATAAAATACCCATTTTACCCTTTATTAAAAGCATAAAATGTCTATCAGACTCAAATTTGAATATAAAGGGTTCTCTACCATCCGATCCGCACGCATCGCATTAAGATATGTGTGTGTCGCTTCAATATATGTGTGTGTTTGCTTCAAGATTTGTACTTATCTAGCGCGCACATATCTTAAAGTAATTCCTGTCTGCGTGCATCACATTAAGATCTGTGCACGTTGCTTCAATATCCGTGCATGTTCATTTCAAGATTCGTGTTGATATAATGCACACAATTCGAGGCAAACAAGATTCGTGTTTGGAGAATACATATATGGAGGGAGCCTCGATATTCAAATCTGGAGGCAAAACAAGAGCCAATGATATATAATTTTAATAAAAAAAAAACAATAAAAAGGCAGGAATATTATGAATTGGATAAATCAAATATAGCACAAAGATATCACGTTAAACATGCCTATATGGTGATATATCAATAAATGCCTACGGACTTTGTTTGGCAAAAAAAAAAAAAAATGCCTATATATATGGTATATCCTTCTTTTAATATTTTTGAATATATTCCATTAATGCATTAATTAAAGAGGGCTTAATATAATTGATGGTGTACTGTATATTAATTACCAAATACTAGTAAAATCCATCCCAATCCTAATACCAGTCAAGCTAAACCGACTGATTTCCATATTACATGCACTGTGTAATAATTACTCAAATTACATTAAGTATCTCATCAAATCGGGACCTTTGTAAAAATGATTTACAAAATCTGAACAAATTTCCCTAGATTTTGCGCATAATTAATGTAGCTAAAAACCTCAAAGAAACAAAGAGAAACGAGTTTCTTCATAATTTACCTGTGAAAGGAAGCTTTGATGAAACATGGAGGCAAGTTCTGAAAGATCGAGGGCGGCTGTGAGGAGGATATTATAGGGGGCAATACGTAGTTTCCAAGTTTTTTGAGGGATATACATGAACTATTCAATCCTCCTTAAATTTAAGTAGCATACAAACATGATCTATTACTTAGAAAGGGAAAAAAATGGAGAATATGAAATAATGGAACTTAACCATTTTATCATGATATAAAAATGTTGATCTAATTAACTCAAGTTGAACAACATGCTAACAAGTCAACGCGTCAATCACCAGATAAGGAGTCTGATCAATATGATCTAACGTAATAAGTGTATGATCTTTCTCGATCCTAACGGTACAATTTTATAAATCTTTAAAGAAGTTGATAAATAAGTTAAGCAATTAATTAGTCAATACTATCTTTTTATATATATGCAATTATTAAAGAAAAAGAATAAAGACAACGACCAATCCCGCGTATATAGTACCATGGCAATTAACATGCTATGCTAGGAACATTAGAAATTGATCCATAATTTCATGTTAATTTACAACTTTGAAACCAAATTTTCCTCGATTGACTTTGACCAAAGAACTAAATTAAAGTTTGTTGAGTTTTGGAATTGTTGTGCCTTTCGAATGAAAATGCTTTAATTTATTGTTAATTCTTTAATTTTTTTCCCCACCGCACCAGCTGGAATATTAAATCCGGTAAAACTATAATTACTATAACAAATTGATGTTATATTCATTGATCGGTTGATCCTCTTAGATCCGTAACTGAAGAATATAATTAGTTGCACAAATAATGTCCAACCTATGGAAAGTATCAAGAAATTTTAAAGAGCATTAAGTTGACTTCAAGGACTTAGCTTAATTACACGGAAACTCACAAACCACTTCTTCTAATTAATTAATGGAGTCAACAATTCAACATTAATTTTAAATTGTAATTTTTTTTATTTATATGAAACATATACGCTGGAGAATTTTAATATACATGATTAATTTTTTTTATAATCAAGAGAGTGACTAAGTATTTCTGACTTGGTCGTAGATCTGTCTCGGATTATTCATAGGTACAATTTTAACTTGCATTATTACATCGGCTTATTTTTGGCCGAGATGATCTTACAATTTTTAAATCCATTTTTTGTTCTAAAAGTATCTGACTCGATCAAACCATATCTAATTATCTATTATTTTCTTTTTTTTAATAACAAATAATAGGCTGTCAAACTCTAAATAAGTAATGTACTAAAAATAAAATATTCTCAGAAGGAACTTCCTTTGCTTTCCTCTTCATTGACACCATCTAATTCCAAGTTGTGCTCTTCTCCTCTGATTTCCTTCAAATTCACACATTAAACCCCCAACTATTTCAACTTTTTTTTTTTTCTAAAAAGATGTTTTCTTTTCGTGTCGCCGGTCCGTCTGAGTATCTAGCCATAACCGGTTCCGGCATCAAAGAAATCAAAATTGCGAAAAAAGCATGGGTGCTTCCGGGCCAGGTTTGCATCTGCTTCGACATCTCGCCAGATTCATACAGATTCCAAGTGCAAGCAATCAGCTCTGACAATGTCACCTTTGTGCTCCCTGCGGTGCTAACAATCGGGCCCCGCACCGATGACATGGCAAGCCTTGTAAAGTACGCGAGACTCATCTCGTCTCAAGACAAGAACTCCGACAAAGAGCATGTAAAAGAGATTGTCAAGGGGGTGATAGAAGGCGAAACTCGTTTGGTTGCTTCAACTATGACACTCGGAACAATCTTTCATGAACCGAAAATGTTTAATAAGGCAGTTCTCGAGCACGTTCAAAAGGAATTGCATAGTTTTGGGTTGCTTATCTACAATGCGAATATCAGACAGCTTGTAGATGAGCGTGGCGTCGGGTTCATCTCCAATGCCGGTCTGAAGATGCAACAGGAGACAGCGAATCAGGCGAAAGTGGAAGTAGCCGAGGAAACGATGAAAGGAGATATGGGGGTTAAGACTAGAGAAGGTCATATGACACAATATGCAGCAAAGGTAGATACCGAGACGAAAATATATCAGAAGCAAAGGCAGGGGGAGCTGAGTAAGGAAGAGGCGAAGGTGACGATGGAGGTGAAGTTGTATGAGAATGCGAGGGAGGCTGAGGTGGCAAAAGCGAATGCTGAATTGGCGATGAAGAAGGCCGAATGGGAGCGTCAGACAAAGATGGAGCAAGTGGAGGCCGCTAAAGCAGTGCAATTGAGGGATGCTGAGTTGCAAATTGAGGTCGAGCGGAGAAATGCGGCAAGGGAAATGGAGATGCTCAAGGCCGAGCATCTAACCAAGGCCAAGGTCGAATACGAGACGAAGGTTCGATTTTTTTTCTTTTTGTCCTTAACCAAAAAGTGAATCTTAATTTGTTGTAATTTCAAAATAATTTTAAAACTGATTTGCATAATCCATAATTGCCAATAGACATTAGGAATTAGGAATTCATTAAGACAATTGATTTGTTCACCTTAAAATCTTCAAGAGCTTTGTAATTTCAAAATAATATTTAAAACTAATTTGCATAATAGATAATTGCCAGTAGATTAGTGCTTCTGATCTAATTGATAGGAATTAATTAAGACAAATGATTTGTTTACTTAAAATAGTCAATATTTTATAGTCTCATTTGCATTATTGTTTAATAGCAGAAATTGTGATCAGAGGAAATCAAGTGAACATTTTCCAATATTTCTTAAAAAACATACAAGATCCTTGACAAATTAATTTGAAAATCTTGACAGATGCAACAAGCACAATGGGAGCTGTATAGCAAGCAAAATGCAGCAACCGCATCACTGTACGAGCAAGTTCAGGCAGCCGATGGAAGCAGAGCAACAGCCGAAGCGGCATTGTTCACGAGTCAAAAAGAGGCCGAAGGAGAACTCTACAGCATGCAAAAGGAAGCAAAGGCATTAGAGGACTTGGCCAAGGGGCAGAGTGTGTACCTAAAATCATTGATGGAGAAATTTGATGGAGATTACAATAAAGTGAGAAATTATATGATGATTGAAGAGGGGGTTTATGAAGAAATTGCACAGATAAATGCTGATATGATGAAAAGCCTGAAACCAAACATATCTATTATGAAATAGTAACACATTAGATTGCAATGTAATATTAAAATTAAATTAACAGTACCTACTGTAACACAGTAAAAGAAATCCTGGGATGTATTTCATTAGTATGACAGTAAATTATATTGAGTTATTTTGTTTTTCTGACATTGTGTTTGTTCTCTATTAGAAGGAAAACATAAGAAAATGAAATAAATAATGATATGGTGGTATCCCTTAACAATAATATTATTTATTTGATCTAAAGTATATTTTCATGTGGAGATCATATTGAACGGTTCAGATCAATTGTTTGAACTTTGAAAACGAAGATATTAATCAGCCTATGAGTATTCATGATTATGCCTTAAACATTTGTATATATATTTTAATTTTAGTTTTCATGTTTATCAAGTTTATGCACTTCAAATATTATATTATATCCTAATCGGTACGGTCCGTCAGTTGGTGCCTTTTTTTACTAACATCATTCAAAATTGGGCCCAAAAGGGCTTGAAGTTTGCGGCCCAATTATTTTTTTGCTGAAAGAAGAAAAACTGAATAGTATAAGTTTGATCAAGTTAGCCTTAATGCCTTATCAAGAAATTTCATAAATTTAATTAATCTAAAATTATCATATCTGAAGATGATGAATTTGAATGACTTTGATCTTGTTGACAGCCACTAATTGGATTCATTATTTTTTTAGCTTGTTTTTCATAAGATAAAGATGTTAAAAGAAGAATTAATTTGGTGTGTTTATTTTTCAATTATTTGGATATTTTGATCTTATATAAAAAAAAAATCTGAAAATCAGAAAATTGAGAAATAAAAGTTTTCCTCAGGAAGAATAATTTATGAGATTAAATACTTCTGTTATTTCTTAAATGCAGACTTAATTTATTTTTCTTAATTTATGGTATTATCTTAAACAGGCATATTTGACACATAATAACCAGACTGTCATAATTCAAAATTGGAAGATGCCTATGAAAATATCTCAATGCATTTATAGTAAAAAAAAACGAGATGAAAAGGAAATATTTAAATGCATTATGACAGCCTGGTTATCTTATATAGGCATATTTTAATAAGAATCTTCCAATTATGAATTATGACAGTCTGGTTATAATGTGTCAAATATGGTACTACATTTAAGATATATGCCTATTTAATCTCATAAAATTACTGTGACATATGTAAATAAATTGAAATCATTTAGTGTGACAAATGGAAACTCATCATCTTGATTAATTTGACAAGAGAAGAATTTTTAATTAGTTTTCCATTTCCGTTTTTTTATAAGATTTAAAAGTAAAAAAAATGCAACAAAAATTATTCAATCTCTTAAGCATATACAAATTGAAATTGAAAATTTGAAATATAATGCTATTGCTTCGCAAGTACATCATGATTAATAGTCTGAATTTATTATTCGGACGATTTATATAAATTAAACTCAAAAACATGTAACATGACCACATGCATTATACATCAAGTGCTGCTCACTACTGAATTTTTTAAATAACTCATCCAAGAAACCTTCTTGTTAAATGCAAGTATTCGCAAATACATTTTGTTATTGACGCTCATTTTGTGATTTGTTTCTTTCAAAAATCCAATCATTTTCTAATTTTAGAAAACACTTTTCTAAACCTGTTCCATAACAAAATCAGTCCACCGAGTCGGCTCATGAGAATGATTTTCGTAAAAAGTTACCTTAAACTACATATTAACCATCTGTTGTAAGGACCACATTTACACCAGGTTCAGCAAGATTAAACTACGATAAATAGCTACTCCCAGATTAGAAATTTAGAATAATTTATATATACCCTTCATAATTTCTTAATTTAAATATTTTTCCATCAAATTTTAAAGTTAACTATTTCCTAAACTCACTTATTTAATTAATATCTTAATTATTAATTAATCAATTAAAAGTATATTAATGTTAATAAAACAACTAAAAGGAAATTTTTTTCTCAGCCTCCATGGTAATTTTTTCATTTATATTATTATTATTTTAGTTTGATTAAATTAAGAAACTAAGATATCAATAAATAACTGGGTTTAGATAAAAAAAAACTAATTTTAGAATTTTGATGGAAAAAATATATAAATTAAGAATTTACAGTGGTATATATATAAATTGCTGTTAAAACCTCCCACCGACTTCTCAAAACCTCCTCCATTCACCTTTACCATCTCATCAGTAACAAAAAGAATAGAGAGAGCTAGCGATAAGAAGTAAACTCTGTTCCGAGACAAAAATGGCGTTTCGTGTGGCAGGTGCGTCAGAGTATCTCGCGATAACGGGGTGGAAAATCGATGACATAAAGCTAGCAAAGAAGGCGTGGATACTTCCCGGCCAGAGATGTGTCAGATTCGACATGACTCCGGTGAACTACACTTTCGAGGTGCAAGCCATGAGCGCCGAGAAGTTGCCTTTCATTCTCCCAGCGGTTTTCACCATCGGACCGAGAACCGAAGACATGGATGCGCTCTTGAAGTACGCGAAGTTGATCTCGCCGCACGATAAGTTGTCTAACCATGTCAAGGAACTCGTGCAAGGTGTGATCGAAGGAGAGACGCGTGTTCTTGCGGCTTCTATGACAATGGAGCAGATTTTTAAAGGTAAAATTAAACGAGAGGGTTTTTGCTTGATAGCGATTTTATTTGGGAGGGCTTCATAGATACTGTTTCATGTTTTATTTTGTTTCTTGCTAATCAGAATTAGAAAAAGAATGTTTCTTGCAGTAATATATTAACTAAAACTAATATTAGTGCAAAATACAAGACAATGTTCCTAAGCTGTTATATATTTTTTATTATAAGAATCATTATGGAAAATTTTTACATCAATTAAAGTTAAATTAGCATCATTGTTGCAAGAATCTGTTGTGTAGGAATAGAAGGTTATTTTCCAAAGTTTCAGAACAGAGATGCAATAGTTTTCAAATTGTTAGTAGAAATTAAGTTGATGGTCTTTCAATTCAAATTATAATTTCATGTGTTATGCAATAGTTTCATGTCTTATGTTGTTTCTTGCTAATCAGTGAATATATGTTATACATAAGCTGAACAGAATTAGAAAAAGAATGTTTCTTACAGTAATATATTTACTAAAATTAATATTAGTGCAAAATACAAGACAAAGTTCCTAAGCTGTTATATATTTTTTTTTCTGCATAAGAATCATTATGGATAGATTTTACTTTAAATTAGATCAATTAAAGTTAAATTAGTCATCAAAATTGTTGCAAGAATCTGTTGTGTGTAGGAATAAAAGATTATTTTTCCAAAGTTGCCTGAACATAGATGCAATAGTTGCAAATTGTTACTAGAAATTAAAGTTCATCACCTATCAATTCAAATTATAATTTACTTATCTTTAAGAAAATTATTATTTGGGGTTTAGTTACTTTTGTTTCTGGATATGCAAACATGTGGCAGTTAGCTATTTTGTGGGGCTTAGCGTCTCGTTCGTCCCTTTTGTACATTCTTCCCCTCTAATTTGCATTTAAACTCGTTTTCTTGATTTAATAAAAGATTAAAGTAGGCTATGCCCTACTTAAAAAATAAGACTTCAATTTTCTTAAAGTATTAAAAAAAATCAAATTTTCATCTGTTTTTAGTTACAGTACACTATCATTGCCAGCTTACGGGTTGCATCTTAAGTAACATAGAATGCTAAAAGGACCTCCATTTCAGTTTAATCACTCCTATTATATTTCTGTGTTACAATACTTGCAATTTCACAATCTGATTATTTTTACTGAATAGGCACAAAGGAGTTCAAGCAATCTGTGTTTGACAACGTGCAACTTGAACTACACCAGTTTGGACTCATAATTTACAATGCAAATGTGAAACAGCTCGTGGATGTGCGTGGCCACGAGTACTTCTCCTACCTCGGCCAAAAAACCCAACAAGAGGCAGCCAACCAGGCAAAGATCGATGTTTCAGAGGCGAAAATGAAGGGTGAAATGGGTGCCAAGGAAAGAGACGGCCACACCAAGCAAAATGCTGCGAAAGTCAATGCAGAGACTAAGATATATGAGAAACAGAGAGAGGGAGAATCACTGAAGCAGGAGGTTAAGGTGTCAACTGAGGTTAAGATTTATGAGAACCAGAGAGCAGCTGAGGTGGCTCAAGCGAATGCTGACCTGGCCGTGAAGAAGGCCTCATGGGAGAAGGAGACAAAACTCAAGCAAGTCGAGGCCGAGAAGGCTGTGGCAATAAGGGATGCCGAGTTACAAATGGAAGTGGAAAAGAGAAACGCAGTGCGTCAGACAGAGAAACTCAAGGCAGATATTCTTAGCAAAGCTGTAGTTGACTATGAAACCAAGGTATTTACTATTAATTTTTGCACAATATTTATATACTCTGAGTGAGGCTATGGTAGTATGCATATTACACAATGGTCCGTACTATGGACTCATATCTTCGTTTTTAAAGTACAAAGAGTGGATTTGAACCGTTCAACATTATTTTCGTATGAAAATGTACTTGCAAGTCAAATTTTACATTTTATAGAATTTTTTTACTATTTTTTTAGATAGATAGAAAATAATATGCTTTGAAAATTCTGGACCATTCAAAAGCAGTGGTTTTCTACCTATCTTAAAAAATAGTAAAAAAATTCTAAAAAATGTAAAATTGGTCTTCAAGTACATTTTCATATGGTTTTCATTACCTTTAACTAGATCAAATTCGTATATATGTTTTTCTTTGTAGGTGCAAGAAGCAAACCGTGACCTGTATAAGAAACAAAAGGCGGCCGAAGCGATGCTCTATGAGCAAGAGAAGACTGCTGATGCACGCAGGACTACTGCTGAAGCTGCATTCTTTGCACGTCAGAAGGAGGCCGAGGCCGAGCTCTACGCAAAGAAAAGGGAAGCCGAGGGGCTGATTGCCTTGGGTAATGCACAGAGCCAATACCTCTCCTCACTCCTTGGTGCACTTGGCGGCAACTACCATGCTCTGAGAGATTACCTCATGATCAACAAGGGTATGTATCAGGAGATCGCTAGGATCAATGCCGATGGTATCAAGGGCTTGAGTCCGAAGATTAGTGTGTGGAACACTAATGGAGACGGGAGCGAAGGTGGTGCTATGAGTGAAGTGTCTGAGTTTTACCGTAAGGTACCACCACTAATGAATATTGTTCAAGATCAAACTGGTATACAGCCAGTCCAATGGTTGGCTGGACTGTCTAATGTCAGGAGTGTACCGAATGCTATTGCTGATAGTGAGGACCGTACAAAAGCGGGACCGTTGTTATCTGCTGTTGCTGATGGAAATGTGATTGCTAAGATCTCGGAGGAGTGAAAATGGTACAATTTTAGCTTGTTTTTAATTTGCAAAGGTCTCTCTCGATCAGATTTGTTCTTAGCAAGTGTTTTTAGTGAGTTGGTTCCGCCTATTGACTATTCATTAGCGCTGTTAGATAAAAAATAAGGAAATAAGAGGTGATGCTAGTAGATTTCTTCCATATGTTGTTAGTTCTATATTTTATCAATGTTTTTCAGTTTTTTAATGCAATGAAGTCAGATGTGCTTTATGTTTACAGAATCTCCTCTTCATTTTTACAAATGCTATGTTTCATTTTTTTTTTTTTCTGGCATATTTTTTTTAATTGCAGACAGGTAATATGAGCTGGTTTAAAATGGTTCAGTTGGTTGATATTGCTAAGATTATAGTTTGCATCATATTATCCCGTTATTCTGTCTTTATCCTTGTGTGTATATCAATGAGCAGGCGTCTCTGTTTCATAAAAAATAGTTGTTTCCCAACAATAGTTCATCGCTTCTTTATTTTAGTACCATGATAAGTGTAAGCCTCTATTGCCCAATTGTGCATTATTTCTGATGAGCAATTTTCACGCTTTTATCATGAAAATGTTATATCGCAGTATAACATAAGTGCACAACTAAATCTTCAAGTCATAACTAGTGATGCAGATGCTCTAAAAAGGGGAAGGCGCAATGAGATGTCAGGGAGAATCTAACACATTCAAAAACCAGAAGAAATTTGAGATGATGTCCTTGTCAAGTATGCAAATATAATATCAAATACATGCAAGGCATTTGTTATAGAATCTTTGAGGTCATTTAGTATTAAGCGGTGACCTTAGTATCCTGGCTAAATCGGAATTCAAATAATTTCGTTTTAGCATCACACTAAGAGCACAAGTTCTATCTTCAAAACTTTGAATTTCCAGAGTAGAATAGGGTGTTCTTAAGCTCACCAAGCTTTTTGGTAAGCTTTACTTCAAAATCTATTAGATTGACTTCAAATGACGAATCCAGCTCTATTATAGATCAACTGTAACTGAAGAATGAAGTCTACTATCTAGAGTTGAGCTTTGTTCAAACTATGAACTAAATTATTAGGGAAGTAAATAAATTTTCATTCAAAGGGGTACAAAAAAACCAGGTAATATAGATGAAGCTCTAACAAGATGCATCTTGTTGAGAGAGACCGTCCTCTAAATAGTTTTCTTGGTTCAAGTTTAATATATTTTAACAATTGACTAACTAATTCATCCTTTGTAGAATACGGAAATTAACACGAAAATTGCAAAATTATAAAAACATCAAAAAGAAAATATCATGATGACGACAGTTGCGAATGTACTTCTCCTTCATTTTCAGCAGCAGTTGAATAGTCTCTCTTATATCGACTAATGTCTCACCACCACTTTGAATTGCTATTACCGGCTGAACCGGTGCAATGATGGCATCAACAGACACGGCAGTTGTCAACTTTTCAGACTCAGCATTTGTCAACTTCTCATACAAGTTTTCATCCTCTACGTAGAGATAACCAGTGTGGATCTCTTGAGCAAGAGCACACGACCAACAGAACAGCCATTATATATAACAGTCAATGACGCAGAGCGACAACAAAATTTATTACCGGGCAATTTAAGTTTCTTTCTCATCTGAATTCTCCAATATCCTCCATATAGTAACCCATAAAAACAACACAAAATTCTTGCATAGCCAATGACATCTGAAAGTACGATATCGCTTATGTTAAGTGCCAAACTGTTAAGTACCCAAAATGGAGCTATGCATAGTAGTAAAAATGTGAACATGTATGTGAACATGTTCCCAAACCCAAGCCTCTGTATGTTCCAACCAAACATGCAACAAGTGCAAAAAAAAGAGAGTCTCCAAATAGGAGGATCAATGGTGCAGTCAAACAAACCTCCATTCCAATTGTGGTCAACTGGTACTTTCTTTAAATTGGTTTTGTCGTTTGTCAGGCTGATTAGTGTTTTCAATTGAATTGGAGTCAATTTCTCTTCTAAGAGGGCTAAAGACCGGATAATACAAGCCAGCAAATACTGGTGCTGCTACCCCCAAAACAGAGAAAAAAATTCTCCCAAAACTCTGGACGGGTTTTACTGTTATATCCCCAGTAGAGGCCGCAAAGTGCATACTGATAGAAACAGGTGACATGTAGGAAAACTACCACAACTGTAATATGGGCCCATTTGTGTGGTTGGTACATGTCGTTTTTTGCAATATGTTTTTCTTAGTTCTAATACATCTTCAGATCTCCACCTGCAAAGTAGGAAGAAATGATGGAACAAGCGTGGGTGTTCAAGTAGGCTCATAAGGATAAAAAGGCCATTTAAGACTTGGTTGTTTATTTCGGTCCAACGGTTTCTTAATGATTTTGTGGGGAATGCTTTGTTTAGTGCACCGATAAGAAGTAATCCCAGCATCACTAGAGAGGCACCGACGCAGAGAAACCAAATGGGAAGTCCAATTTTCAGAGGATGTTTTAACCAATTCTTGAATTTGGAAAGAATTAATTTCCAGTTGAACTTTCTTACAAAGAGGTTCCCTGCAGGGGAGGGAACTGAAATTGAAATTTCCTCTTTTCTATTGACAGTATCATGAAATTTGTTTAATAGATTGATATTTGTCCTTTTTTCAGGTTCTTCCTGCAACAAGCTCTCCTCCATGAATGGAATAATAATGGCACAATATTCCAATTCGGGGGAACATGAAGAAGTTTTGTGTTGTTGTTGTTGAGAATAAAGAAGATTAGGGACTAATCAAGCCTCAGAATCCAATTAGGATTTAATTTCATCATTGGCTTGTTTTAGAAAAAAAGGAGCAACTATATTTGTAAAATAAAGTTACTTCTACTTTTTTCCTTTTTTAGAAATTATAGGCAACCGATAGTTTAGATAGGAAACGGTAATATTTCTAACCGTTAGCTTTTCTTTTTTTCCGGCTATAAAAACAGCCACTGTACAACTCAATACTCAGATTTGCAATAACAAATTCTCAAATCATCATTCTCTATTTTCCGCACAAAACTAACATGGTATCAGAGCTGAGTTCGTACCAGTAAACAAACAGAGAGGGTCAAAGAGCCACAGAGCCAACAAAAAACCCAATCTCACAAAAACCAGAAAACTGGTAAACAATACCAGTATCAACAGAAAAACCAAAAAATGTCACAACAGACCGACAACACCAAGCTGACAGCAATTATACTTTCTGGCAGCAAAAATTACATCCCATGGTCCAGATCAGTGATGCTGGCACTCAGTGGCAGAGGCAAAATGGCCTTTGTCACTGGAAAAAGAAAAAAACCAAAACCAGATAAACCACTGGAACCAACCGAAGAAGAGAGCACAAAAATTGAAGAATGGCAATCAATCGATCACATGATCATGTCATGGCTGGTAAACACCATGGAACCCCAAATATCCTCAGCCTTTATGTATCTAAATTCATCGAAAGAGGTGTGGGATACTGCAAAGAAAAGATATGGCCAGCAACACAACTTTGCCCATATCTTCAGCCTCAAACAAGAGCTCGCACAAATCAAACAAGGAGGAAATCAAACAAATTCACAGCTGGTAACCGAAATCACCACCAAATGGGAGGAACTCAAGGTTTACCTCCCTCCAACAACAGACCCAGAAGAAATACAAAAAAGAGCCGATCAAGATTTAGTATTTACTTATCTGGGGTCTCTTGATCCAAGCTACGAAGCCGCTCGCTCTCAAATTCTCCTTTCACCCGAACTACCATCTTTCGATGAAATTGTTGCAACAATAGAGAGAGAGGAGTCGAGAAGGCTGCTAATGAATCCGCAACACACCCAAATCTCAGAAAACAAAGGTTTCAAAGCCCAATTCCAAAACCCTAGAAATGGCGGCAAGGGAAGAGGGGCTACCAGCACCGATCGGTGCGACCACTGCAATCATGCCGGTCACAACCGAGACGGGTGCTGGTTTCTCCACCCTCATCTTCGCCCAGTCAGAGAGAAAGGCGACCTTGGTGGCGCAAGGAAGTGGGACAATCGCCAAGAGAAGAGGGGTTTCGGAGCTCAAAGAGAGAAAGGGGGTCCAAGCGAACCAAATGAACCGACTGTCTCCAGCGACAGGGTTGGGCTAGATCGAACCGACTCTAGTGGTTCGGATCCGGATCCAATGCGGCAACTCATGGAACAACTATCTATGCTGCTTCAACAGAAAAATCAAAAGAACTCTGGTATTGCATCCAATTTAATTTACAATTATGAAATTCAAAATTGGATTCTAGATTCTGGTGCAACGGACCACATGACAGGAAATAAAAAATTGTTGAACAATTTTAAAGAATGTAGAACCAAACAATTTGTAATTGTTGCCAACGGTGAAAAATGAAAATTGGAGGAATAGGTACAATTAGCATTTTTTCCAAGGAACTACCAAATGTCTTGTATGTTGAAAATTGCTCATCTAATTTGTTATCCATTAGTAAAATCACAAATGAATTAAATTGCGAAGTCATTTTTTCATCAAGGAATGTGATTTTTCAGGAATGGATAACCAAGAAGGTGATTGGTGAAGGTGTTTTACAAAATGGACTCTATAATTTAAATCATGACAAAACTAATTTTAGTGTCAAGAGACAAGAAGATTTAGGAACTCTTTGGCATAGAAGAATTGGGCATCCTTCCGATAAAATACTAAAATGTATTTTTGATTTTTCTAAATTAGATTGTAGTAATTGTGAAGTGTGTAAGTTAGGAAAACACACTAGATTACCATTTTATTTTTCAAGTTGTAAGAGCGAAAAACCTTTTGAATTAATTCATTCGGATGTATGGGGACCGGCCCCTATTAATTCGTTTAATGGATACAAATATTTTGTTCTATTCATAGATGATTTTTCTCGCACAACTTGGTTATATTTATTAAAAAATAAAAGTGAAGTTTTTTCATATTTTCAAGAATTCTATAATTTTATAGAAACACAATTTGATGCAAAAATTAAAACTTTTAGATCCGATAATGGAACGGAATTTGTAAATCAAAATTTCTCAAGTTTCTTTAAGTAAAAAGGAATTTTACATCAAACTACTTGTGTTTATACACCCGAACAAAATGGAGTGTCGGAAAGAAAAAATCGACATCTTCTTGAAATGACTAGGGTACTTTTATTTCAAAATAATGTTTCAAAAATTTTTTGGTCGGATGCCGTTCTTACTTCAACGTATTTAATAAATAGATTGCCTAGTGCAAATTTAAATTATAAGAGTCCATTGGAAATCCTTTACCAAAGAAAAATTAACATAGGCCATTTGAGAGTATTTGGATGCAAATGCTATGTACACAAAAATAAACTAGATAAATTGGATTATACTTCTATCAAAGCCATTTTTTTGGGATACTCCTCACAAAAAAAGAGCTACAAATGCTATGATCCAATTAATCAAAAATTCTACATATCTAGAGATGTAACATTTCTAGAAAATGAGCCTTATTATAAAAATATTGATAAAGAAATCAACATTCAAGAATCACCAAATAATATAATATGGCCACAAATAAATATTCCGGAAGAAAATAGAAATTCAATAGAAAATGAAGGTGAGATAGAAGAAACCTCACAAAATGAGGAAGAGGAAGAAATAAATGTGGAGGGAACACCATTAAGAAGGTCATCAAGACAAATACTACCCTCGACAAGGCTACGGGACTTTGTGACATACAAGGTACAATATCCTATCCAAAATTTCATTTCTTATAAAAATATTTCATCTCCACATAAAGTATTTCTAACCTCTATTTCAAAGGAACAAGAACCAAATAGTTACCATGAAGCTATAAAAAATCCAATTGGTGCAAAGCTATGAAAGAGGAGCTAAAAGCCTTAGAAAAAAATGAAACTTGGGAAGTTATACAATTACCAAAAAATAAAAAACCCGTAGGTTGTAAATGGGGTGTACAAAATTAAATACAATAGCGATGGTACTATAGAACGGTATAAGGCACGCTTAGTTGCCAAAGGTTATACCCAAACATACGGTATAGACTACCATGAGACCTTTGCACCGGTGGCCAAAATGAACACCGTAAGGATTTTATTTTCCATTGCGGTAAACCAAAATTGGAAATTATACCAAATGGATGTCAAAAACGCATTTCTTCAAGGAACACTTGAAGAAGAGGTATATATGAATTTACCACCCGGTCATGAAAAAGAAAATAATCAAGAAATAGGTTGCAAATTGAAGAAATCAATTTATGGATTGAAGCAATCTCCAAGAGCTTGGTATGGCAAATTAAGCACTTATTTAATTTCTTGTAATTTTAAAATTAGTAGTGCCGATCATTCACTTTTTGTTAAAATTGAAAAAAATGACACTACCATCATATTAGTGTATGTAGATGACATTATAATCACCGGAAATAATTTAGAGGAAATTGAGGGGATTAAATCTCAATTAAAAAGAAAATTTGATATCAAAGATCTTGGTTATTTAAAATATTTTTTAGGAATAGAAATAGCACGTTCAAACAAGGGTCTATTATTTCTCAAAGAAAATATACCTTAGATTTACTAAAAGAAACCGGAAAGTTAGGATGTAAGCCGGCCCTCAACACCAATAGATGGAAAATACAAATTAAATTCCGAAGATGGTGAATTGTTAGATGATATAAATCAATTTCGAAGACTTGTAGGAAAATTAATATATCTTACCGTTACACGACCCGATATTTCTTTTTCGGTAAGCCAAATTAGTAAATTTATGCATACACCAAGAACACCACACCTAGAAGCCATAAATAAAATTCTAAGGTATTTAAAAGGAACACCCGGGCAAGGGGTGTGGATGAAAAATAATAATTCTAATGATCTATGTGGCTATTCCGATGCAGATTGGGCCGGAAGCTTCGATAGAAAATCGACAACCGGCTTTTGTACCTTTGTAGGCGGAAATTTAGTCACATGGAAGAGCAAAGAAACAAAACGTGTGGCACGATCAAGTGCCGAAGCGGAGTATCGTGCCATGGCATCAACCGCAAGCGAGTTGACTTGGGTCAAGCAACTTCTTGCGGATATGGGAATTAAAATTCAAGCACCAATAAAAATGTTTTGCGACAATCAAGCGGCGAGGCATATAGCATCCAATCCCGTGTTTCACGAAAGAACTAAACATATTAAAGTGGATTGCCATTTCATTCGAGAAAAAATTCAAGCGAAAGAAATCGAAACTCCCTTTGTACGAAGCGAAGAACAATTGGCGGACATCTTTACAAAAGGATTAGATTCCCAGCCATTCGAAGAAAATATACGCAAGTTAGGGTTGATCGACATCTACACGCCTAACTTGAGGGGGAGTGTTGAGAATAAAGAAGATTAGGGACTAATCAAGCCTCAGAATCCAATTAGGATTTAATTTCATCATTGGCTTGTTTTAGAAAAAAAGGAGTAACTATATTTGTAAAATAAAGTTACTTCTACTTTTTTTCGTTTTTAGAAATTATAGGCACCGATAGTTTAGATAGGAACGGTAATATTTCTAACGTTAGCTTTTCTTTTTTTCCGCTAAAACACAGCCACTGTACAACTCAATACTCAGATTTGCAATAACAAATTCTCAAATCATCATTCTCTATTTTCCGCACAAAACTAACAGATAGGACATATGAGTGAGAATAAAAATTTCGATGACCAAAATACCTTTACACTGAGTGTCTAACATTGTGATATAATTGTACCTAGCCATAGCCAGCTCTAATTATATTTCTATCTATTACACAAATTAGTATTATTTCTCTTACTACTAGGATACAATCATAGTTCTTCTTTATACTGTTGTTTTGTAGAGGACATTTGCATGATACGCTTCCTCTTACTGGTGATTAGTGGCAATTTACTAGTCTCTAATTTTATGGTCTCAAAATTGTAGTCATAATTGAATATAGTTTTTTTGCGATTTTGTGTCTTATCACATATCTTCACTTCGAATTTTGGCCCGATTACAATGGCTCGTCGTTGTTCGTTTATGATGCTCCCAAGTATAGAACAAAAGCCCGATGTCAAAGTACTTGTTTTGCTCTTCTCCATCAGCTTAGCTGTGATTATTGCTGCATTATTAATCAGAAATTTATGGATCCTTAGCTTTGATTATTGCTGGATTATTAGCGGGTCTTGTTACTATATACAACTTGAATAGCACTTGTTCCAGGAAATGGAAAACAACATAATATATATCTTTTATTATGCTTGTATCAAATATGTGTAATTGTTTTATTTCATGCTTATTCACCAATAACGAAAATTTTAAATTTTGTGAAAGTTTGTATTTTTTTCAGTAACGAATTTGTTGTACCAAGCTCGAGAATCCGGCAACAATGCTTGCAGTTTTCAGCCGAAACTTTCATAGAGGACATAATATCTTTAGAAAAAAAAAACTCAATATACAAGTGAGCTGATTTACTTATGTTGGTAATATATATATACCAAAAAGACAGGCAGCAACAAATTAATGTATCTTATAAAAAAAAGTTGTTATGAAAGCAAGTACAAAGATAAAAAAAACAAACAAACAAGAAGGATTGTAAATTCAATTATAGTAGGAACTCTATACTGAATGGTGTTTGGGCATAAATATTTGCAACCATCTGTAATTTTCACTTCTGGGTTATTTATTCTGATACAATAATTTATGATCTTTAAATTCTGACCCTTCCTCAAATTGATGAAATAAAGTGAAATTGACATTTTTCTCGCATGCAATATTTTGTTTTTCTTGTGACTTGTGTATGACCAACGCACCAGTATTTTTAACCTGTACCAATAATTCTTTCTAGATATGGAGTGGGACCACCCAAGGCCTGACGATATAGTTTTTGAGCTCGACAAGCCCTCCAAAACAATATGGAGTGAAATCTCCCTTGATGAAAAAGTTGTTAACGAATGCTCTTCTTCTAATCCTGATGATAAAGTTGTGAACCGCAACTCCCTCTTGCCAGACAAGAACTCATGGATGTGGTTCTTCAACAGTTGTGGAAGTAGTTCTTTAACCGATGACGAATTCCCAATTCTTGGAAGTATCTTCAACAGTGTTCACACCCAACCGACAGAGTTTTGCTGCATCCGAATCCTCATCCAAAGCGCCAACAGCAGAAGATTGGGTCGCTGCTTCAACAGTTGGGTCCCCACCTGGTTCACCCAGCCCCCAAGTTTCTCCTATCGGGTCCCCAACCAGACCCGTTCCGTCAAGCAAACGTCCTTTTAGTGACAAAATCATATGGGGCAATATCCGCCCGCGTGGTGCAGAACCGAGAACGGGTACCGGGTTTAAATCACCTCCAAAACAAAGGTTTTCGGATCCAGACGATCAGATTACGGGTATGGGAGTGTCATAAACACAACAAGTAAGGTCTTCAAAGAGACGGTACAGGCTGGGGATGATGCATTCAACATAGGCCAGTATAAAGAGGCATTGCAGGAATATGACAAGGCGGTACACATGAAACCCAAAAATGTATATTTGAATATTGTTCGGGCTGAAACTTTAGTTTGTATGGGCCGGTTTGCGGAGGCTTTTAATGATTTCAAGAAGCATACATGCTTGATCCGAACAATGGTAGACTTCATCATAGACTGTCTCTGTTCCATCTAAGGCAAGTAGAACAATATATATATATATATATATATATACTCGTCTCTTGTATTTCTTGATACCATTATTTCTCTCTGTTTCTGGATTCCGTGTTAAAAGAGTTGATCTTTTAAAATGAATGAGAAATTTCAGTATATTTAATAAACAAATATTTGAACTTTATGATTCTTGATATTGTTGGTGCATAGAATTGATCTTTATTACATTTATTTAGCTTTACAGGATTTACACTTTGGGCGAATTGAATTACAGGAAAAATTTAGTGGTTTTGTTTTGTAAAAGTTTGATCTTTATGTAGTTACTGTCATATTTTGCAAGGATTGCAAATTCAATTAGTCGGAACTCTAAACTGAATGGTGTTTGGGAATAAATATCTGTAACCATCTGTAAGTTTCTCTTCTGGGTTTATTTATTCTGATACAATGATTTCTGATCTATAAATTTTGACCCTTTCTCAAATTGATGAAATAAAGTGAAATTGACATTTTCCTCGTGTGCAATATTTTTTTTTTCTTGTGACTTGTCTCTGGATCATTATTTTATGGTTCTCTTCCAACCCAATTCCACATTTTTTTATGCAATCAAGGTTCTCCTAATTATTCTTTTGTGAGTAATTGAGTTAATTTGTTGCCATCATTATTTGCAAATACAGGCTTGGAGTTATTGAAATGGCAGGTTTGCACATGATTAAGGCCAGTCCAGAGTGCAAGAAGGACCTAAGTGCAAAAATAGCAAAAGTGAAGGACCACCTGATAAGGAGTGGAAAGGCAAGAAAAGATGACAACTGGATTGCCGCTCTCAGAGAAGTCGATGCCATGATAGCAGAAGGAGCCGACTCTTCTCAACCGGTAATTAACAAAGGATATTTTTTAGATTCAATCCATTATTTTCTGACTTTATTTCTATATAAGTCTCAAAATCTGTTTAATTTCAGATACTGGTATTTAGGGCTGAGATGCTTCTTAGGATGGATAAACTTGAGCAAGCCGAGGAAACAATGAAGAGAGCTATTGCGCTCGAGTCAAAGCTACCAACTTTATTCAAATTTCTCGGCATGCAGCCTGAGGCATACTTATGCCGTTAATGCGCAACTTGAGTTGGCACAAGGAAGGTAATTAAGGCAAACTATATTATTTTTATTTTTTTGGATTATATATAGTATGTTGTTTTAAACCCTTTAGCTTAATTATTATAAAACCTCTTGTACGTACAGGTTTGAGAATGCGGTTGCAGCAGCAGACAGGGCCCACAAGATAGATGAATTGAATGATGAAATCTCTGCCATACAGACACATGTGCGACTGATATGCACGGCCCACATTAAGGGAAACAAGCATTACAGATTGGGAGATTACTTGAAAGCACGTGGGAATACAAGGTGGGTTGAAATATGCCAAGTCTAATGTATCCTTGCTAAACAATCTCGCGGCTTGTCACTGGCAATTGGAGTCATGGGAAAATTGCATTAAAATTTGCAATCAGGTCCTTCAAATTCGGCCGGATAACGACAAGGCTCTGTCCGACGTGCTGACTCATATGCCAAGGTGACTTATTGATACCATTCTGTGATTTACTCATAATAATTACAGATAAGAAGACAAAAAGGTCTGTGATTTACTCATAAAATTCACATCATTCCAGAATAATTGGTGAAATTTGAAAAATTAATATCAGCACATTAATTATAATATGCAAATACTAGCATGCTTAGTGATAGAAGTGAATATGTTTGTTCACAATATGTACAAAATGCTTATCTTAACATTGTAGCTGGAACAAATGGTATAATACCAAATGTTTACATGTCTGTCTTGTGTCAAGGGAAAAAAATTAAATTGCAGATACATGCACAGACCCAAAACACAGTTCATAATTCCTGATCTATAATTGTTGGAGAACAACTGATACTCTTTGTGCCAAACAATAGATCATGAAAATGTGATTTTTTTTTTCTGGGCAAATAGCTTGAAAAGTGGGCCAAATCTGTGAAGGACTATGAGGCAGCAATAAAGATTTATCCTGGAAATAAGAAAATTATCGAGGGACTAAAAGAATCACGAGCTGCACTACATAAATCACAAGTTACTGAAATTCGGATGCAGAGGAGGTTGAAGCTCAAGCTGCAGTAAAAGAATCACAAATAACTGAACTTTCCGAGATACCGGTTGAAAAGCTCAAGATGAAGTAAAGAGCCACAAGTTGGACATTTTAGATTGAATTGGGGTAGACAGGTTTTGAGAGAGAGAGAGAGAGAGAGAGGAATATGATGAATTGGTGGAAGAGAAAAAGTAATATGTTTTTGGGTTATTATATGAAGATGAGGAGAGCAAGAGAAGAGTATATAGCTTGAATCAGAGCAGAGCATGTAGAGTGCAAAAATGGAGTATCCGTTATTTTTCAGGTGATGTTTTATTGAGATATATCTAAATTGGCACAAAGTTATTTGTGTTTGACTGAATGTAGAAGTTAAGTTATATCATAGGTTAAATTAATTAATTTTGTTTTGCTTCGTTTTTAAATAGAATAACCTAAATAATAAAGTTGTTTTATAAATAAATAATTCGTATAAATCATAATTAAGAGTAGCTATCTTAAAATAGGATTTTGATTATTGTATACACCATAATTAGGTGCAATTTTAAAAAATATGATTTTGATTAGTGTAAAACACCATAATCTGTTATGAGTTATGACATGCCAACGTACCAGTATTTTGAACCCGTACCAACAACTCTTTCAAGATATTAGAAAATATAAACAATGTGAAAAATAATGTTATAATAAATGAAAACATACATACAAACAAATAGTTAATATACATCCAGCAAACTACAAATAAAAATTGATATCAAGATTCAATCATGAACAAATTCAGACATATAAAAATATTGACCAATTCATAAAATATAATTACAAACCAAACCAAACCATATCTTACTGAAGGACCATAATCTGGTAGCTTGGAGCCCCCAATATGCCCCATCTCCAAATTGTCACTAGGGCTTCTTTGATAATCACTGCTTATGTCCCCAGAAGCCTCGCTAACAGTTTCAGTGCTAAACATTTCTAGACTCAAGCTTTCTTTGAGCTCTGCTACAACTTGTCTCATGTCAGGCCTCTTATCAGGTAGGTCAGTGCACCTGAGTGCCAGTTCAGCAACCTTCCAAATTGAGTTTATGTTGTATAGCCTCCCATATATGGGTCCAATAGCTTTCTATGTTTCCCCTGGAGAGCC
>JAJGRW010001796.1:0-30727 GCA_025461045.1 Carex parvula | reverse complement strand
TGTTTTCGGGCTTACTTTCATCGCCACCCACCATGGGCGTCTATTTGCTTTTTCCAATGCATAAGGTAGGTACGCACACTTGGGTAGCTTGAGCCGCTAATACAAACGGCTCATAAGTTGCAAGTCGAGAAGTATGTTTAACCTCCAAAATTAGGAGTTAAACAGTTTACTCCAAATTAGGAGTTAAACAGTTTACTCCAAAATTATGAGTTAAACAGTGTAACTATTTCTAATTTTGGAGTAAACTCCTAATTCGGAGTAATTAAAGGCTGAACCAGCAGGAGATAGCTAAACAGTGGGTTAAACTCCTAATTTCTCACTGTGATTAACTATTTTGGAGGTGTCACTTCTATGTTCCTTACACTTCAACATAATTTACGTACAACAATACCATTGTCGGACTCCTTTCTTTCCAAAGACATATCACATTTCAGTTTCGAAAATTGTTCTAGAATATATGCTCATGCATCCATTTGATTCAACTAACAAATACAATGCATATTTCCACTATAACCCACTGTTTCATTCAAATGCTCCCAATGCAATTATAACTTAACTAAATGCTCAATTTGAACATCATACT
Source organism: Carex parvula (assembly GCA_025461045.1). Classification (NCBI taxonomy): domain Eukaryota; kingdom Viridiplantae; phylum Streptophyta; class Magnoliopsida; order Poales; family Cyperaceae; genus Carex; species Carex parvula. The sequence continues at coordinate 30,144 of JAJGRW010001796.1, read as the reverse complement.
TCATTTTCAGACTTTTGCTATAGAAAGATATGATCATGCATCTTGATGCTTTAATCTCAAAATATAAACTAGCACATGCTACATTCTTATTTTGCTGTAAAACTCTTCAAGTTATGTCACAATTCAGTTCTAAAATATATGTTCATGCTCCTTACAATAACTCATGCAATCGTGGTATGAAATTCTAAAGCACATTCAAGAACTTATTTACAACTACTTAGCAATTGAGCGAACAAGCAAGCCTCAACAATACAACAAATTAGCAACTAAACAAACAAACCAGCAACAACAACAATGCACCTGTTATACAACTTAAAACCTAAACAGAACATTGTGAAACTTAAACCCTAAACAGAACATTGTGAAACAATTCCTGATCAGCTTACAACTTAAACCCTAATCAGAACATTGTGAAACTATTTGTCAGGCCCGAATCAGTAATTTGCATTTAAACCCTAAAGACGCGCAAACCAAGAAATATCTCGGCTTAAACCCTAAATTGAAAAATACCCCAAACCAGACGAGCAATCGACAAAAAAAACAAAATCCAAAGGAAGGAGGCTTTACTTACACGGATATCGTCGATCCGACCAGTGTGAGAAGAGTGGCTCTTGGGGGTGTTCTCCGATCAATTGAGAACACTGCGGCGGTGGGGTTTAACTCGGAGAGAGCGATTGATCACACTGCGGCGATCGAGCGAGAACTCTTGGGGGTGTTCTCCGATCGATGGAGCCTTTGATTTGGAGGAGGGAAATGGTCGGGGGAGAAGAGGGAGGGAGTTCAGAGGGGGTGGAGAGAAGAGGGAGTGGAGAGGCGGCGGCTTTCGTAGTTCGACGGTCGATCAGGGGAAGACGAGGAGCCGGATGGAGCCTTTGATTTAGAAGAGGGAAATGGTCGGGAGAGAGGAGGGAGGGAGTGGAGAGGGGGTGGAGAGAAGAGGAGTGGAGAGGCACTTGAGAGTAGGGTTTAGTTGGGCATCGAACCTACTCTGGTTCGACGGGTTTAGTCACCGTCGATTTTTTTAAGATTCGTGTGAAACGCTTCAAATTTCGTGCATCTCTGTTTCAATTTTCGTGAGCACAATCTTAAGTTAGATCGGACGGTCTTCATGCTCGTTGAACCTGTGCAGAAACATCGAACCTACTCCGTTCGCGTGGAGAGGGGGTGCTTTCGATCCAAATTTTCAAAAAAAACGCTAAGTGACTAAGTTGCTTTTGGGTATAGCATTCACTCACCTCACCTGTCTCGCTGATTGACTCTCTTAGGTAACACAATCTCCAAATTACATCGTGACCTTCTGATTATAATTCTGCACCAAAATTAAAGAATCCAACGGTTAACATTGGCCTGGATGTAATCAGAAATATTACTTTACCTCAGAGTATTTCAACGTTGGTTTGCTGTGTTTGAAACGGAGGAGTCCATTGATAAATGCATACCCTTCATCACAGATCATACGGCCTATAGTGTACAATAATAATCTGATTGCAATGCAAGTACCAAAAAAAATATGAAAAAAATTCAAAAAAATATAAAAATTGTAGCCCTACATATTATATTTACAAATCATATCAATTTTGTCATTTTTAATGAATTTTGTCATTTTTACCCTCTTCAAATTGAGCCAGTGCTTGTTGACCGTTGATTTTCGTACGACCGATCAACGGTCGATCTGCAGTGAAATCACGTCTAGTTTTTTTTAAAATGATCAAGTTGGTATTACTAACCTTAATAATAAAAAAAAATGAGAGTTCTGACATTTATAACCTTCGATCCAATGTATACTAATTGTAGCCCTACGATGTTACGACATTCCGTCGCTTGGATGGATGTGCAAATGAACATCAAATAAGTTCAAACTCACCGACATTGATATAAATGCTTCAATGTTTATTTTGAACGGTTCGATCAACATAAAGACGCCGTTTGTCTTTGTTCCTTCATTGTACAATTAATCAAGAGTTGTTGTTCTATGTTGATAATGCATGACACAAGTCATTAATGAAACATATAGGTACAACTATACAAAATTATGTGTTAAACATTTTTTATAATGCCTCAAAACGTTTATAGCATTAGTTTTGGTATAAAATTTACAATATCATTTTCATTAGACACATTTTAAAATATACTAATTGTTTTAGCATAATAAATAAAATTGAAACCCTCACAAATACATCTGCCCATCATCATATATAATCCCCTGTTATTCCGAATGGATACAAAACGCTGTTATTCATATCCCAATCATATTTTGTTCTTCATACGCGAATCTCAAGTAACAATATTTCTAATTTATCGGAGTTACTGGGTCCTGTTATCCTTCTCAAATAACAGCGGATCTATTGTAGTCCATCTTCAGAGTTCCCAATTGTTCCATATACGCAGAGCACTTTCCACTTACAACAGCCCACTATACGATATTTGGCATTTATCTTCAGAGTTCTTAGCTCTGCACGAAGCTGAGGCTTCTCTGTTCGTAGTTCCGAAATTTCATTTCCCCCCATCCCGGTGAGTGAGAGAAGTTCGTCTTTCCCCCCAAAACAAAAAAATGCCGCTTCTATTTCCCCCAAAATTTTCGCTCTACTTAAGTTCACGCAAAATTGGGGGTCTCCTGCCCTCAACTTTGCCCTACCTCATTATCGTGTCGCCCATAGCTGCTCTACAAACAAATCCGAAGCTAGCTGACGAAACCCATCACTTCGGAGACGACGGCTGCAGGTTAAGGACGACGGCCACCCAACTGGGTTTGCGGATTAACTTAAATCGAAGATCTAGGGTTTCATTCTGGTTCACTGAAGGTTAGTTTTTGGTTCGGTCCCATTTTCTTCTTGTTTCACCTTTACGTTTAGTTTTCTTTCTTGGGGTTTTTATAATCAACATAAATTTCAATCTAGGGTTTGATTATGGTTCACTGAAGGTTCTATTTTTGTTCAGGGTTTATTATTTTCCCCTTTATGTTCCCAATTTTGTCACTTAGGGTTTAATTTGGCCTTTTGGCTTAATTTTATGTTTAATAATCCGGCTAAAGTTATTGTTCCAAATTAGGGTTTTGAAATTATAGTTTGATGTCCAGATTTGCATATTTGATGTATAGATTTGCAAATTAGGGCTTTGATGCTTATTTGATGTCCAGATGTGCATATTGAGCAACAATTTAGGTTCGTTGGTTTTCAATGGGGTGCCAAGAAATTTAAGCATCAATTGAAACAGTAAACAACCTGTGCTGACAAGTTTAGATACTACCAGAATTTAAGCTAAATTGGGATCAACTGATACGACAGACACAGGCTCATACATTGATTATAGCAAAGGATATAAACCTTACTAGAAATTCTTATTGAAATTCTTATAGCAAAGGATATAAACATTTGGTTCAAGGGTTTTTTTGCAAATTATCTGAGTGATCCGGTAAGTAGCTGTAAGGAAGAGAGAACTAACCATTGATTTCGATTTCATGCTGCTGACTGAATACAAATTGTAGTGCTGATCGGAATTCAACTAATTGGAGTAAACCTGCACAAAAACATTACACTTAATTGTAAATGCTCATGGAGTTCATGTGAAGTTCATCTTAGAATTCAGAACTTAATTGCTTCACCAACTTATTTTCTAATATGTGTATATTATAGGTCATGTATGTAAACAAAGCCATCAAAATATCCAGAAAAGAGTTTAAGGTCATGTATGAACTGGTACTGTGACATGTTGTAGCTGTATATGTTGCTTACCAAGTTAGCTCCATGTTTTGCTACTTTATTTAATGTCATCCTAGCTACAAAACCTACATGGACAAACTGGACATATATAAATTTTAATTGATACTACACCCAAGCCTGTGCAGAAGTCAGATATATACCCTTCATATATAACATGGAGCAATTAAATTTTAAAGTCCCATTTGTACAGACTAAGAACCTTCTTCCCGACTGCTACAATTCAATTGTCGTGTGGTTTTTATTATATATAAGACATCGGCCTCTTCCATAACAATAACAAACAATTTTTGTCTGTGTGTGTTTTTGGTTCATAAATGTTTTTGAAATTACACGACAATTGAATTGTAAAAATTGCCCTTGTCAGAGGCAATTGACTGCCAAAAATTGCATTAGTGGTAAAAGGTTCGGATTTTCTGTTAGTGCCTAAATGTAAATGTGAATAGTTTACATTTTGGAGGTTTCATACTAAAATGTGTGACATACCTTGTCAGGGTTTAGTTTAGATTTTAAATGTGAGTACTTGACTGTGAGATATTGGACTGTGATAACCCTTGTCAGTTTAGTTTACTAAAATGTAAATGTGAATAGTTTAGAGTTTAGTTTAAATTTTAGAGATTTCAGTTCTTATTGTGTCCTCTTTCTGTTATTGCTATAGTGACTACTTGACTGTGAGCCAACCCTCTTTAATTTGTTGAAGTTGACTGTTTCATATTAATGCAACAGGCTATCATGTTATTTATCAAAAACTCAAATTATATATCACGTTAATGTTTATTTTTTATCATCTATCAGATGGCTCCCAGAAAGACTGTTCTAAGAAGGGCATATTCTAAAAAGGGAACGAAGAGAAGCCGTCAAGCACATGAACCACTCGTGGTTGGTGAGGGTTCGGCTGCTGGTGCAGAAGGTGAAATTACAACAAGTGAACCCCCAAAGAAAAAGGGGCGAGGCCCTGGAATCATCAGAAGATCGACTGAGATAGTGGAAGACCGACCCATCATCTGGCCAATCTCGGATCGTGCGTTCACTTGTAAAAGTCGTCCACAGGAGATAACAGCAGCAATCACCAGGTCACTCTTCCTTATTACACTATTCCATACTTAATGTTCTTAGAATGCAACACTTTTAAGTATCTCTCCTTTCAAAATATATTGAATAGAGTTCTGCCGCATGTGATCCGAGCATTATTTTCTGCTATAATCTAATGGTTTCATTTTGTTTAGATTAGTAACCCTAAATTTTCAAGAACTGAACACATATGATAATTGTGTTAATTGTGTATCTGTGCCAAAATTGGGTGTAATACAAGTAGTTCAGCTAAAAGACATATTTATTTAATTAATAATGCACGAGTACTTGCTCAACTGGATCAATTGATTATTTACATATGACATTTCATTGTAATAATCACAATTGACGAGTCACACAAAATATTTTTGACCATAATTATGCAAAACAGCCACGTTGATTATTTAAAATATGGAAATAAGCCTTAAAGTCCCCACTTTTCTGTAGTAATGGTGCATTTCATCAGCTATCCTGTTATCCAATGAGAAAAAGCATGCAAGTCCCTAATTTTGAAAATATGAAAAAAAGGGAGTATTTCCCTACTTGATCAGGTTTGACCATTGGACTTGTATCAGAATTCCTTTTAGGACCTGTAAATAAAATGAAAATCCCATGCTCATACTTCACCTTTCTATCAATAGACTTGTGCTGAACCACATGCCCGGGCCCTTAAGGAGTTTCCATGCCTTCGACAATACCACGAAGAACAATATTGAGTTCATATTTCTGGTACTCTGTCTTTTAATATGTTTTCATGCTTGGAATTAGAACACAATACATCAACTGCTGAGGTCAATTTCTACTTTTACAAAAACAATTACAACTGTCATACTAATGCTAATGGAAATATCTACATTTAATGGGTCCAAAAATCACCAAAACTGTAATTCTAGAACTGCGTCAGTTTGGGGCTGTTTGTAATTGGGTGCAGTTTGAAATTGTACATTACTAAACTGCATTTCTTGCTAAATACACCCATTGACAGATTTTAAACAAACTTACAACTAAAAATTCATTTGGGTCAGTGTGTACAAGACTACAATCCTTCACATGGCAAACAACATCACTAATGTAATTTTTATCAATTTTTACAACATGTACAGCCAATTGAAGCAATACACTCCTCTTTTTTTATAGAAGAAGTTTAATGGGGCTAATGGGGTAATTGATCCAAGTACAACCGAGGCTAACACACAGCTTGAAGCTTTGGATATTGCCTCCTTGCATTTTACAAATGAACAAACACAATCAGTCTATGTAAGTGGTAATCTGTACATATATTTGCTGAAATGTCATACCTTAGTACATTATTTTAAGTAAACACGTTACTTCCCTGGTAATATGTTTACGGTGGTAAATGTTGTTGTCTCTAGTCAAAATTCCATTGTATGGCTGCTCATGGTAACCCACATCCAAATAGACTTAATAACTTGCATATATTACAATCACTATCAAACCTCAACTGCAACGCCTCAAATGACATAAATTTGGCAATCTATTATATCAATATTGCATGACCAAAAAAGGTACCACAGTCAGGTATGTGATGTTCAATGTAAACCATTAAGCATAGCATTAGTTACCGACAAAAAACACAACTGGAAAAAGAAAGAAAGAATAATTGGAAGAAATGCAAAAGGGAGGTAGCTCACCACTCATGTGCACACTATGAATTATCAGAACATAGTAGCTATTTTAACTGAATTTAACAATATTACATATTTCTCGTATGTTGCAAATTATAGCAAAAAGTAAACAACATGATTGCTGATGAGGCCAATTCCAGCATGGATGAGAGCTCCATGTTCTTGTCAGCTGTAGGCGGAGCAAGCCATGGCCGGGTGCGAGGATTTGGAAGTATGCTTGACGATAAGGTGCACAAAGCAAACAAACAAACCAGGCCCAACCACACACCTTGTTCTGTTTCGGGCCTGACAAACGCTGGAGAGGAGACAATCTTATCTCGGGTTGAATTACAAAAGCTCTTGGCTGACAGTGATCGTCGTCAAGCCGAGGAAAGGGCCGAGCGGAAAAGAGAACTAGCACAATATGACTTCTACATCAAAAAATTATTTTCCATGATGGGGTCACAAGTGCCCACTGAACAGGTAATTATGACAAATTTTATGACTAATTTATGGATTTGAATTTAGGTTGCTGTGTTGCCAGATTCTAATATGACACTTTGGTTATAAGTTGCTTGTTAAAAGCATCATATCATCTATGTGATACCTGTGTTGTGTAGCACATTAAGAAAGGTTTGTGTGGCGCTTCTACATTAGCCATATTCATTACTTGTACAATTGTGTGCTGCTGCTACATTTGAAAATATTATTACTTCTTAGCCATAGTGATTACAAAATTCATCAATCTAGTAAGGTTTGATTGGTGCTTCTACATTAGCCATATATATTAATTGAAAATTGTTAAATAGAAATTCAGAAATTAAGTCACCCCCCCAAGTTATTGACATAGTTGCACAACAGTAATGTGTTGCCTTTGCTACTGAGATGTAGTGGCTTAGTGGCATTCTATACTAAATAAATATTTTGTTGTTCAACTTAGTCTCAAGTACACAATTTAACTACATTTACTTAAGAATTCATGTTGTAACTGTTATAAATCATATCGTACTTTTGTCATTTCCAAATTATAAGACACGTGCTCATATTTTCAATGCTTAGGGTCACGGTTCCACCTCTCAACCATCTCATGAACGAGCTTCACACACTCAGCCGGGCATCTCCCAGGTAAAGAGTTTTAAAAGGGGATCATTAATTACAGACAGGAAAAATTAATTGAGGGAGGGGGGTCATAAATAAGAAAAGGTGAATTATAACCACATTGAGGGTTTATCTTGCTGTTGTTGTTATTTGTGATTCCAATTAAATAGAAGTTCAGTCCAATAACTTACTATTGAACTGATATAAAATAACATGTTCTTTCCATATTATGTACTTAGGGTCTGCCATGTCTTACACCAGAAAATCAGGGAGGGTCTTTCACTGCACTATTAAATCAACCTGGAAACGATGAACTTGCCACAGATGGAGCTGAGATGAACCAATGGTTCGGTCAGTCTAGCTTCAACGTGAACCCGCCAATCTAGAGTGCAAATGTGTGCATGTTAGGACTTATATATAGTTCTAACAATTGATCAGCATAGCTAGGTACTACAATGTATATTTTGGTTAACATATGGGGGTATATTTTGGTTAACATATGCGGGTATATTTTGGTATATTTACAGGGGTATATTCTGGTATATTTACAAGTGCATTACAGAGATGTTTTTGTAATGTGTTTTGCACATATTTTGGTACTATAATGTATGATGACTGTGTAACCGCTAATTATATGCTTTCGATCAAATTAGATATCAATGTGTTTGTGTTTGTTTGGTGAGGGTGAGAAATGGGGAATATGGAACAGTACCGGGTTGGTACAGGGAGGACAGCAGAATAGAGTCAAACTGATAAAACACCAGTTAATACTGCATTCCCATGGGTCCATCCACCGAAATAACATTCCATGGAAATATGCACCCATGGAATAAGTCAAGTGGGTCCCACGTGTCCTTGGAAATAACAAGATGGGTCCCACTTTGGATGCCCTTGGAAATAACCTGATCTACCCTTGGAAATACTCAGTGGGTCCCAGGTTCGCTACCATTGGAAAAAACTCGGTGGGCCCCACCATAATCTCCTTGGAAATACACAAGTGGGGCCCACCACATTCATCCTTGGAAATAGTCAAGTGGGGCCCACCACATTCATCCATGGAAATAGTCAAGTGGGGCCCACCACATTCATCCTTGGAAATAGTCAGGTGGGGCCCACCTGTGTCATCCTTGGAAATACTCAGTGGGTCCCAGGTTGGCCAACCCTTGGAGATAATCAAGTGGGGCCCACCTCATTCATCCTTGGAAATACTCAAGTGGGCCCCGTTCACAATCCCTTGGAAATAATCCTGACAGGGGAAGGTGTGAAACTATTTCCATGCGTACTTTTTCCAACGGCCATCGCATGGAAAAGGATTTAAAAACTATTTCCAACGGGTAGCGCTTGGAAATAACAGTTTTTTTGCGTTTTTCCATGGAGGCTTGTTGCGACGGTAGTATTTCCAACGGCGGCCGTTGGAAATGACGTTTTTTGGGCTTGTTCCAACGGGTAGCCGTTGGAACAAGCCATTTTAGGACCGTTGGTATAAACAGAGATTCTAGTAGTGTACTTTTACATCTGACCCCGTTCGGAGTATTTGCAAGGGCAGACAGCATGGGCCCCATCTGGTTATTTGCAAGGGGAGCGAACGTGGGTCCCACCTGACTATTTGCAAGGCTAGGGAACGTGGGTCCTACCTGACTATATGCAAGGCTAACACACGTGGGTCCCACCCTGACTATTTGCAAGGATGGGGAACGTGGGTCCCAGCTGACTATTTGCAAGGCTAACACACGTGGGTCCTACCTGACTATATGCAAGGCTAACACACGTGGGTCCCACCCTGACTATTTGCAAGGCCAGCGAACGTGGGTCCCACCTGACTATTTGCAAGGCAAGGGAACGTGGGTCCCACCTGACTATTAGCATGGGAAGATGATTAGCTTATTTCATGGGTGATTATTTTCAAGAATATTATTTATATTTTGTGCTTGCACTGCCATAAATACTATTTGCGTGGAAATACCGATGAATATAATAACAGGAAATTGCTGCAGATCAGCATGCTCCAATTCTACAATCCTCCCTCCCTGTACCAATCTGGTACCAGCCCAGTGCTGTTTTACAATTCCCAGTTCCCCATTCATCAAGATTTACATAAAACAACACATCAAAAATATGTAGAAAGCAACTAATAAGCATTGAACAACCTAGTGTAGTCAGCTTACATTGAACCCCAATTTTAAAAGCAGTAAAACAACATAGGTAATGAAAGTCTTAATTTATAAATATACACAAAATGTACCCACCTGTCAAGCATTCACAAAATAAACTCACCCCCATGAGTTAAAACTATACCCACAATATAACCAAAAAACTTTACCCTAAATATTGACAACCCTAGTAGAACTCCTTGGTTCATGTCGGAGGGTGACTGCCCCACCAATCTGTCATTGCGGCCTCATTCCCCGCAATATCTTGTCCAGTTGGAGAGGTCAGCAGTGCTTGAAAAGACCCTGGGTGATTTGGGTGTGAAGAACCAGCAACATCCTATGTATACAAAATTGTAATGTTAGAAAATTAATTTGAGTTAATTTAAAAAAATTAGTCATGTAGTTGAAGCATGTCAGAAATAACTTATTATTGGTCATATAGTACTATTACCCATTATTGTTGTGTACTTACCTTACTAGCTGGTTTTTTCCATTATATTGAAGGGTTAGTAGGTGGGAAAACATTGGAGTGTACTTGTCAAATTAGACTAATGGTCATGTGCAGTCACTGTAGTTCTAGTACAACAGTAGGTGTATTTTGATGCACTAATTCAGCATTACCGTGACGTCACTTAGATTTATATCTTCAATTTTACCTGTAAATAACCCGTATTCCCTGCCATACCATCTTGTGGTAGTTCAGCACTGGTAGCTGGTGCCTAAGTTAAAAATTGAAAGAACAAAGGTTAGTATAGGCAGGACTGCTAGCTGGCGTGTTATCAAAGCATTAATCTCAGGTGTGTACATAAAATCCGTGAACACAACAAACCCTTTTATTTTGAAACCCTAAAGTAACCCCGAATTTGGTAAGACCAACCTGTTGAGGAGGATGTTGTAACCCATGCATTTTGAATAACTGTTCGAACAGTAATTGATTTTGTGCTTGATCTCTTTGCCTCTCGGCGCGCTCCTCTGCGATACGGCGATCACGTTCTTGCACGATCGCATCTACTTCTGCCCTAGAGAATGTCTCCTGCACCCCATTATTTGTCACCCCAGATAAAGAAGACGCTACGTGGTTCTGCCTTTCTCTGGTGGTTGGTGTTTGCACCTTTCCTTCAAGCACGCTTCCAAAGGCCCAGGCACGGCCATGGGTTGTTGGGCCCAGTGCTGTCAGAAATAACGTGCTGTCATCCAATTCAGCATTGGCCTGATCAGCCTTCAATTCCTTAACCTTCCTCTATTAGAATATGACAAAGTTGAGAAATATGTATTAAAGTCGAAATTGAGAAGTGAACTGGTTTTATAGAGGCAGATGTCTACAATGCATTAGACTAATGTTGTTACCTATAACAATATTTTTTTGTGGGGTGTGTAATAAAGTTGGAATTGAGATGGCATTAATGTCTTTAGTCTTCTGCAGTGACCTACTTTATTGACCGGTGAATTGGGAAGGTGTTTTAAGTACCAGTAATTGGTCCTTGACATGTCTGTTGGTACTCGGTGGACACCACAAAATTGTTTTTAAAAAACTGTACGCTTGTAGAATTCCACTTACATAAACTTTCTCTTTTCTCTGGTTTGTAAATTGCAAGGTGTTGATATCAAACTCGTGAACCTGCCCGCTTGTCTCGTCAGCTGTTGGATCAGCTCCCCCATTGACATCACTGTCCACATTTATTTCGGTCACACCCTCCTCGACAGTACCTTTTTGGGCCACAACCGGTGATACGCCATTTTCTCTTGCACAGTGAATATGGATGTAAAGGTCCTCCATGGTTGGCTTTTTCCCATTGAACAAAGTTGTCTGAAGAAGAAAACCACAAATTCCAATTAAAGGTTAGATGAATGCTATTCTGAAAATATTGATAAAAACTGAACCTAAGTATTCGAGAGCCTACCAGTTTCTCGAAATGTTGGTGAGCACTAGCTGATCCAGCGTAGTGGGCGACCGTTCCAGATGCCATGCGGTTTTGTTGGTTTTGTCTACTGACCTCTTGCCACGCATCTGAGAAGAAGATATCGCAAAGACCTCGCCAATGTATCGGGGCCACACACCAATGCGGCACATTGGCCTTCCATGCAGCAATGTCCCAACCATATTTTTTTATGCGATTACGCCTTGCTCTGCCCAGCTCCTCACAGTACCTTTTGCATGCTATGGCCTCGAGTACTTCACGACAACGGTTAATGTCTTCATATTCAGCATACCTGTACCTCTCCTACATCAAAGAAAAGTAGGGAGTTCACATCCAGATAAACTGAAGTGATAAGCGGTGAGAAGCCCTTTACAAAATGAATTCAGATAAACTGAAGTGATGCCCTAAATTGAGGATATGCGCCTAAGACCTACCTCAAATTAGAAAATACTAAGTAAAGAGATAAGTATCTCTAGCGTCTACAACAACATAAACACCAAAGTAATGCTTAGTTGCAATTAGGAACCTAAGCATGTGAAGGGTCTAAAAAAGCTGATGTACTGCATTTTTTCATAATTGTACTTAGGAAAACTATGAACCAAAAGAGACTGTATTTTTTACCTAAAAAGCAAGTTACTGTAGTGTATTTCCTGATTTCCAACCATTGAACAAAGCTGGGCTGTAAACTTCTGGAACCGAAATTTGGTGAAATTAATTTTTGGAACCGATCTTTGCTGTACAAATCCCCCTCCAGTTGAACAGAAAATAAAAAATTAAGCCTAAATATAAAGTTTACCAGAAATTCTATCTCCAGGTTATTTTTTGATGTGTCATCGAAACCATGAAAAGATCTTAATGGTGCAGGCATGAGGCGAAGGGCAAGCCTAGTGATCGTCGCTGCTATCAACCTTGGATTTGATGCGCAACTGAACTCGTGTTGCCCAACTCGCCATACCTCTGGTCGTTGACTAGGGTCATCTTTCACCGGCATTATCACCGCTGGACCTCGTCCCTTTTTTTTTTTAGGTTGGCAAGGTGGGATTTCTCCTTCGGGTGCAGCATTCAAACTGTCACCGACATCTATTGGGAGGTCTGCACTACGTTTCCTCTTTGTGTATTTGGTAGCTTTTGATCTTGCGACTCGAGATTTTTTCTGGGGAGCCATTTCACCTTTGCTAACAAGGGAAGAAATATGATGTTATTTACAAATTAAAAGTTTGATGTAAAACTTAATTAGTGTCCAGTAAATTAAGTAAGACTCATCAGGTACATGCAATTGTTTAATTAGCAAACTCATCAGGTACATGCACAAATTAATTCTCATGTACTTGGCTAATAATTATATATTGAGTTATTGAGTTATCCCTACCCATGTAAGCCTAATTGAGAAGAGATATTCCTAGTTAGAATAATTGGCACCAAATTTGTTCTCTACCCATGCAACATAATTAATTGAAAACAGTTACACTACTGGTCTAAGAGGCAAAAGTCCAATTGGTGACAAATTGCAAAGTAATTCATACCACTGCAGAAATTTGGTCAGGATATACACAATATAAATGTCTCCAACAATGGTAATAAATAATTACAACTCATCACAAAAATAACCCAAGTTAATTTATAGGATTGAACAAATTACCTTTAATTAAGTTGTACAAGAATCCAGGTGCAAGCAACTAAATATGCAAAGATCATACACTGTCCATTTTATCCAGACTTGTTTTTCTTATGAGTAAGAGTCCTCTCCAGTTTTTTCTTTTGTTTGCAAAGTCCTAGCTGCAAACATTCCAAGACAATTTAAAAAGGGAAAATTTACAAATAACACAATTGAGCATGGACTTCAATTAAAGTCTCCACGGCAAACTAGTTCCTATCAAATGATCAACCATTCCAATACCATCAACAGGACTAACATATATAGAGCGGAACTGTTGCCATCAATAACTACGAAATTATATAAGCACAAAGTCACCAACAATAGTAAAATATCAACTCATTACAACCTTAAAAGAAAGAAAAATAGAAGACATCTGCAACTATGTTTAGTTCTCTATTCTAATGGTTCCAAATTACCAACTCAACAAAAAAATTGTATGACATTTATTACCAGATCCAAAAAATATAAAATCTCACCCTTATTCATAATGTTACGATGGGACCTCACAACATTGACATAATAACATGAGTCACTTCCTATATGACAATTAATGGTTCTGACTAAATAGGTCCTCACATCTTAATGCCACAATAACATGAGTCACCCTTTTTAAATTAACCATTTCCAATGTCTTACTGCAACAAACATCAAATAACTCCTCTATTTGATGTTTCAACTATTTGAGTAATCCTTTAATCACTTAATTGTTGAACACAAATTCATTTAATTGTAATTAAACCTTCAGCTTTGAGTACTATCTTGAAATAGTAGTTCCACTACTGGTCTGGTTAGGGATTCGAGAAATTGGCACCAAATTGCAACCTAATTCAGTCCACTAACTGAAAGTACGAGCAAAAGCTAGCACAGGCATAGATTTAGGGTAGAACCTGACAATGCCGAATTAGGGTAATTTTCCAAAAAAAAAAATTGAGCAGAAGGGGCCTAATTAGAGGCAAAGATGCCCAAATTAGCTTCTTTTTCTTCGTTACTTTAATTCTGACATTCTCAAAACAAGAGGAAAAAAAGAGATAAGTAGGTAGGAGACGATGTACCGAAGGCCTTGCTCCTAGTAAACGAGAGTCTGGAGAGAGATCGAGTTACATACTTCGAGATTTTCACAGTGAACTTCAGTGGTAGATGAGGGATAGAGATTAGAGAGCGCCGGTTTTGAGCAAAAAGGGTGGAAGTGTTTCTCTCTCTCAAATTGATTTCACACATTTGGGTATAAGGCGTTGGCTGGGTAGAACTGAAATGACCTCTGATTCATTTCATATTTTGCTTGCCCATCGTGTCATGATCCTATAAGATCTGTGAGAGTTGAGATTCTCGCAGATCTGTTTTCTACGGTGGATATTTTGTATTGGCAATGTTCAAGGTTTGCGATATCCCAGAGGTTAACCTCGTAAAACGAGTTTGAGCGGGGACCGAAATATCCATCTGATCGGAATGGGGGGAAAATGGAATTTCGGCACTGGCGCCCTTTTGTTCTTATAAACAAAACTGTTATGGCTTCATGCAAGTAAGTGATGAAGAGAATGATATTGGATTATGTACGCCGTGCGCTGCACTTAGTGATTTATGCTCTCTTTAGATTTTCGACAGTGTACCCATTATTAAAACAATTAGTGTTATGGCAGATTGGCAGTGAAGTGAGTTGTCCAAAATACTTTGTAATTATTATGACTTGGGTTTAATTACAAAGTAATTAATTACAAAGTAAAATACTTTGTAATTAATTTTATATTAGTAATTAAAAAAAAATTGTTTTTTTGAGTTTAATTTGAACATACAGTTAAAAGACTATCCTTGTTATTCTTTGTAGTAGCACTTGTAATATATATATGATTAGTCATTTATGTGTAATTAGTGAGTTGCACATAAATGCAACAAAAAAAATTTCAACCCAAAAATTAATAATAATTGAATTTTCACATCAATACACGCTAATGTTCTAGTCAATTGCATAATTAAATTAATTTTGCACATCAAATTATATTTTTCTTACATGCATATTGTTATTTTTTTTTTTTAAAAAGAACAATTTGCATGTAAGAAAAATATAATTTGATGCGCAAAATTAATTTAATTATGCAATTGACTAGAACATTAGCGTGTATTGATGTGAAAATTCAATTATTATTAATTTTTGGGTTGAAATTTTTTTTGTTGCATTTATGTGTAATTAGTGAGTTGCACATAAATGCAACAAAAAAATTGTCAACCCAAAAATTAATAATAATTGAATTTTCACATCAATACACGCTAATGTTCTAGTTAATTGCATAATTAATTTAATTTTGCGCATCAAATTATATTTTTCTTACATGCATATTGTTTTTTTTTTTTTTTAAAAGAACAATATGCATGTAAGAAAAATATAATTTGATGCGCAAAATTAATTTAATTATGCAATTGACTAGAACATTAGCGTGTATTGATGTGAAAATTCAATTATTATTGATTTTTGGGATGACAATTTTTACAAGGTGCATTTATGTGTAATTAGTGAGTTGCAAAGAATGCAACCAAAAAATTTTCATCCCAAAAATCAATAATAATTGAATTTTCACATCAATACATGCTAATGTTATAGTTAATTGCATAATTAAATTAATTTTGCAATTAACTATAACATTAGCATGTATTGATGTGTAAATTCAATTATTATTGATTTTTGGGATGAAAATTTTTTGGTTGCATTCTTTGCAACTCACTAATTACACATAAATGACTAATCATGCATATTGGTCTATGTGGATCACATCCTCTATATATGACTATGAGACATGAACTCTTGTAACGCGAGATAATGAAGCCGCAATGAAATGAACCGTGCGGTAATTGATCATAACCGTTGAAATTGAAGACCACTACGTTTATTATATTGTTGGCAAGTTTCACCGATTAACGTTCTTGTTTAGCACTCCATCCATTTGATCGAAGTTCGAACCATCAAATGGCCACAAAAACTTCGCGGCTGATCGACACCAAGACATAACGGAACTTGCTATAATTTGTATTGGTTATGTTCAGTGTTATATGCTGATCATATGTTAAAAAATTTCGGGTCATTTCATCACAGATCAACCGTCCAAAATTATTTTAAAAATGAACGGTCATAATTTTTCTTAATTATTTGAGGGTGCAAAAATAGTGGTAACTTTACAAAATTATGTTGTTAAGTATCTTATTCCCATATATGAGTTTACAAATTATTAAATTAATTTTTGGATGTTTTTTCATACTAGTTTCTGTTCATATCAGTACCTAATTAACAGTAACTGCAGAAGGGGTGCCCTCCGATTGGTGAGGAATGGTCTTGATCTTCTCATTTGGAAAGCTGCTGTGTATAGAGTGACAAATCCCTGAAGTAACTACATATATCCCTTCATCATATGGACTGTTGATGCTGCTAATGTTGCTTCAATATTCGGGCTTGGATCTGAGCGAACCCCTCAGATCTAACTTGACCTTTGATGTTGCCTGAGGCCAAAGCCTTATTGGGTAGGTCTCCCAATTTACGACGATTCGGATCCTCTGCATTAACTCGAATTGACGATTTGCGATATGAAACGTCTGGAGAGAGATCCGCACTAACATTAAAGTACACGTGCGTTATAGGATTTCACATGATTCTTACGAAATATGATCGTGCGGTTCATAATCCACCACCGAACGGTGCGATAATGCAGAGGATGCGTATTCTCACACGAGTTACGACCCCTCACTAGATAGAACTCCGGACTTAGCAAATTTTTCAAAACCAAATTCGAAAATCAAAGCCTCCTCTCCCACTCTCCTCTCCCACTCTCCTCTCCCCCTCTCTACCAAATAGCCGACGGTCGCTCTTCCACCGCCTCCATTCCGTCCACCGCTCCGATCTAAGTCGCCGTCGCCATTCCGATTCACCGACGTCGATCTTCTCTGCCTGCCTCCATTCCCGGTCACCTGCCTCCAAACCCTTCCAGCGCTAGGGTCTAAGCCGCCGTCGCCTGCCCGAAGCACCGACGACTCTCTTCTCTCTACTAGATCGGCGCCTACTGGAAGCAAACAAGCGGTAATGACTTTTGATTTAGGGTTTTGTTAATGAGTTGGGGTTTATGCAACCAACCGGGGGGAAATGGAAAATACAGCTATAGAGACTCCCAAACTGTTCATTTAATACTGCTGGTCAGAACTTGGAAAGGGATTTGTTATTTTAGAATTTTTTTACTTTTTTGATTTCACATCTTAACTGTTCTGTGGTTATAATTTAGGTTCTATTTGGTTCTCTGTCTGTTAAGTGGTCAATTAATATTTTTAATGTTTTGATTTCACATCTTAACTGGTCAGATTTTTTTTACTGGTCAGAATTTGGTTCTATTTGGTTCTCTCTGGTTCTAGTGGTCAATAAATTACATCTCTGTCTATTTGGTTCTATTTGGTTCTACTTGGTGCTAGTGGTCAATAAATTACATCTGTTTATATCCAAACCCAAATGATAAATACCAGATGTGAAAATTACTCAAATGATGAGAATATGAAAACTAAAAAAACAAAAAATAGATTCACATATTATATTATAATTAAAACCTCTTCAGATAAATATCAGTTTTATTCATGTGTTCCAATTTTTAAGCAACACGCAATATTTCAGTAATTTCAGTCATGCCACACCCAATTCCTGTATTTTCAGTTGGACGGAGCCTTCAGCGGTTCAGTCTTTGTAGAAGAAACAAGAAATCTTAAATTCACATATATCTTAAATTCACATATGTCTTTAAATTCACATATGTCTTAGATGAGCGAGTCGCAATAATTTACAAATCTTAAATTCACATATATCTTAGTTTCACATATGTATTTGTAGAAGAAACAAGAAATAATAAACTTGACATCTCTTATTTCACTAGTCTGCGGATATTAAGCATATGTTCACTAGCAGGTATTTAGAAATTAGATATACTAAAGAAATTGTACGACTGGCGTATCAAAGGTTTGTCTTATTTGTAACTTTGTAATTTAAAGAAGTTGCTTCAGTCTTCCATCCGATAGCAATATATTAGTATTTTTGATTGTGTTGTGCTGCTGAGTTTGTTGATGCTAATTAAACACTTCCACCCAACTTTATTGATGCTTCTTGTTTATTTTGTAACCATATAGGTTCCATGGATAAAGCTGCCAACAAGACTGCGGGCTCAGATCTCAAGGGAGATCGTTCACGAAAAACTAGAGGGTTCACTAAGGCTCAGATTGCGGCAATGGCAAGAACCCGGGGAAGTCCATCCAAGCATTCCAGACCTCCACCGTCCCTAAAACAAACTGTTCTGCCCCCGCTGCGGGAAGACCCCGAGATAGAAGCATCTGTCACTGACCCCCACCCCGTTGCATCTGTCACTGACCACCCCGTTGCAAGTGTCACTGACCCCCACCCCGAGATAGAAGCATCTGTCACTGACCCCCACCCCGTTGCAAGAATGTAAGTCACTGGAAGGGGTTGTGCCTCATTTGGTCGAAGGAGAAGTTTGCCAAAATTTCAACCACCAACCGGAATAACAAAAAAGGAGGGATTCTACATCATGTGGCTGGTTCCAGGTCATCATATCGGCAAGCACAAAAACTGGTATTGCATCAGTCCTATTTATGTTTCTTATGGACATGTATCTATTTCTAGTTAATTGCATAAAAAGTAACCTTCTCACTGACTTATAATGAACAGGCATCCGAGAAGGGATCGGCCGTGGGACTAAAGGAGGTTTTCGATCGAATGCACATGAAGGAGTCTCCATCTGGAAAGGTGTACGTAAACGAGAAGGCATCCGAGAAGATGGTAAATTTCTAGTTTCTGAATTTTATGCAATAATTGTTCATTATAAGAAAGGGATTGCATTCAGATTTTACAAGGGCTGAATTGTCTGTTCTTAACTCCCCTTTTTCTGAAGATGCAAATTTTTTGATATGAATTCTCCGAATCAAAAGTCTAGCCTAGAGTTACATAGTCAAA
Organism: Carex parvula; assembly: GCA_025461045.1. NCBI lineage: Eukaryota > Viridiplantae > Streptophyta > Magnoliopsida > Poales > Cyperaceae > Carex > Carex parvula. The sequence continues at coordinate 10,925 of JAJGRW010001796.1, read as the reverse complement.
ATATTTCTCGCTATTGTTATAGAAAATACTTTATGTATTTTTGATTCATTATTAGTATTTTCTATATATATTTCAGGAAATACTTTTTTGATTATTAGAAATAATAATAACTAATAACTAATATAATTCATTATTAGTATTTTTGATACATCAAATTATTTTGAGAAAAACCTTATTTTGAGTATTTTTGATTCTATAACTAATATATTCTTTTCTGTTTCTGAGCATGACCAATTTTTTCTTGTATTTGGTTCTTATTATTTTGAGAAAAGGTAAGGATAGAGATAGTTGTAATATCTGAGCATGACCAATTCTATAACTATCTTCTTGTAAGTTGTAATATCATTTGAGAAAAGGTAAGGTGGACCAAATTTTTAGGATAAGAGATAGTTGTATAATTATTTTAAACACAAGCATAATTTTGTAATTTTTCTAATAAAATATTAGCAACCAGAGCCACTGTAGATTGGTAGTATGAAGGATTGAAAATGAAAAGATAGAAAATACTTTGAGTATGACCTATTTTTGATTATCAAGAAGAGGAGGGATCCACTTACAACAAATTTGAGTTACAACAAAGTTACAACATTCATTTTTTTCATGTTCAAAGTCCAAATCGTCGATCCAACCGTTCAACATGATCATCTAAATAAAATGTACTTGCAGATCAAATTTTATATTTTTTTGAATTTTTTTACTATTTATTAAGTATTTTACAAAAAATAGCCATACTTAGACCATTGAATTTTGTACCCATCTTAATAAATAGTAAAAAAATTCAGAAAAATATAAAATTTGATCTGCAAGTACATTTTATTTAGATGATCATGTTGAACGGTTGGATCGACGATTTGGACTTTGAAAATGAAAAAAATAAATGTTGTAACTTTGTTGTAACTCAAATTTGTTGTAAGTGGATCCCTCCTCTATCAAGAATGGAAAATACTTTGAGTATCTGTGATTCATTATTAGTATTAGTTATATATATCAAGCAAATGCTTGCAAATAACTAATATATATAGAAAATATTTCTCGCTATTGCCGAAATATAATGCAAATGTAACAATAGACAAGTATTGTAAAATCTTCAACTTTCTTGTATGCTGGTAAGTTACAAGGGCTTCATTGCAATTAACCTAAAAAAGAACTGGTAATACATATAGAGGGAAGTGCAAATGAAATGGCTATTCTTTGGCTTTTATTTTTTCTTGAGTTTAGTTTAAAGTTTTAATATTGTTTCTTATTTAGTTTTTGTTTTTGTTTAAGTTTTAATCTGCCTAAATTAGCTTTTGTACTCCAAGGTTCACTAAGCTGCTATAATCCTATTTTTTTCTTTGATTGTTCTATTAATTACTATTATCTTCCCAAATGCAGCAGAAATTTGAGGACCTCAAGCGTACTTATGGGGAGGTGCTGACAGATGAGTGCCTTTGGGAGCTTGCTGTAGATGGAGAGGATGGTCATGGCCGGTTGTTCGGCTTTGGAAACCGGTCGAGGATTAGCAGAGTCAACCGCGCATTGGCTGCAGAGGATGCAACCATGTCGGATGCTGGCAGGAGCACAGCCACATCGGCTGAAAATGAACGGGAAAGGTTCACAAAGGCACAGGTGGCAGCGTTGCTTGCCTCCAAGCTGGCAGAGGAACGAAGAGCGTTTGCTAGCGAGCTTGCGGCCCAAGAGAAGCGGCACATGGAAGATTTCGAAAGGCAAAAGAAGAACGACGAATACAACAGAGAATGTATTGCGGCGCTCTTCCGGCTTCATGGTCAAACTCTTCCACCGACTAATGTAAGTTCATAGCCAATTTTTATATAGAATTGAAAGTTCATATCCCAACCACTTAAATATGATGGAACTCATAAACCTCAAACTCTTCCACCGCCTAATGTAGGTTCCATATAGCCGATGGTTACACTTTACTGCTGAAAACAAGTAATTAAGTAGCTTTGTTAATTCATTTAATGTTTATTTACTTTGTAGGAGGGGTCATCCAGGGGACATGCTGGTGACTCAGCAAATGAGGGGGGAGAGGCCCCCGAGAATTCACGTGCCAAAGGTTGAATTGGCAATGTGTCATCTGGATTTGTAATAACTATAATGAACAAAGTAGTATTTTGATGAGAAAACAGTTAATTTTTACCTGATTTCAGCATGTTAATGTAATAACTATAATGAACAAAGTAGTATTACCTTGTTGGTACGGGATGTAGCACGCCAATGTAGGATGCTAATGTAGGATGCGTTGTTTACATTAAATGAACAAAGTAGCATGCTAATGTACGATGTTTAAATTTTACATTGTTATTTTGAAACTATGTGGTTGTGTTTAATATGATGCGTACACTGTGGGTACGCGATGAAATTAATATTTAACTCATCTTATAGGTGCCATTATTTACATGGGTATACCAATACAAATAATAATTGCTCTCTGGAATCGGGGGGCATTCTTTCCGTTTTAAGCGGTGAGAAGCCTTTTATCTACAAATATAAGCCGCACAACGCTTCCCCCCGCCCAAGGAGTCGGAATGGCACCCACCTCTCTCTCACCTTTGCTATGGTATGGCCCCTCAAGAAGACGAGTTCGACATAGTAGAAGATACGATGTCGCAAGGTGAGGATGAGTTTGAGGACAACCCAATTGAGGTAAGTGACGAAGAGTTGTACATGGACCTAGGTGAGGATGAATTTGGTTTTTAGGCCCCCAATGCTTCCGATCAAGAGTTTTAATATTGGTGAATCAATAGTTGTATGTGTGTTGTGTCACAAAGAACATAACAATTATATTTGTTTCCCAATTATTTTGGTGAGGCTTGTTGTAAATGATAAAATTTAATTAGTTATCAAGGTATTGAATTCTTATATACTGCTCTTATTCATGTTGTTGATTTATAATAAAATTCTTCATTTACAAGGAGATATCAAATAAACAGAAGTGCATCTGTCTCCAGGAACTAAACAATTGCAAGGGGGAGGCCATGCAATTAACGAGAATATGCCCATGCAATTGGACTACTCGCAGGGACCTTCAATAAAATATACTATAAACATGGGGTTAAGTAGTTGCATGGGCATGGGGTTAAGTAGTTGCATGGGCCTGCAATTAATTATAATATCTCACATTCATAAAGTAATTGCAAGGGGAGATAGATGAGTTGTTGCATGGGCCTGCAATTAATTATAATATCTCACATTCATAAAGTAATTGCAAGGGGAGATAGATGAGTTGTTGCATGGGCCTGCAATTAATTATAATATCTCACATTTCATAAAGTAATTGCAAGGGGAGATAGATGAGTTGTTGCATGGGCCTGCAATTAATTATAATATCTCACATTCATAAAGTAATTGCAAGGGGAGATAGATGAGTTGTTGCATGGAACTCCAATTAATTATAATATCTGACTTTCACAAAGTATTTGCAAGGGGAGATACAAAACAGTTGCATGGTTGCACATCACACAGTTGCATGGCAGATGTGTTGCATGGGCTTAGCCTTGCAACAACTCTGACGAATTCAGAAAAGCCATTTCTTTTGCATGGGCCGTCATTACCTTGCAACAAACTAGTTCTAACCATGCAATAAACTCAGATTCTAGTAGTGTTTGTGCATCATCCAGTAAAGAAAATTTGTCATGAATAAACTAATTATTTCTCATCATATGATCAATACAAAAAGTATAAATAATATTTTACATTATTTTTACTGTTATAATCTCAGATATTTGACTGTAAGAAGCAAGTATTTTTTTCTATTAAAAAACTGTAAAAATTATTGATTTTTAAAGAGATGTACCTTGAAAGTACAACGTACATATAATTATGAGCATGTGCGTAAAATATAATTAATATTTGATTTATTATGTATCTAAAGACGAGACAGGTTTTTTAAAAATCAAATTAAGTCAATCTTACAATGAGAGATATACACATTTAAAAAAATTAAATAATTTCTTGTTAAGAAATATTGTAGTTTAAAAGATTCATAAGGCTTACAGGAAAAATAGAAAAAAATACATACAGAGCCGTGATGTTGCCTACTTCAAATGAACAACTGTACAAATTCTACCCGTCCGATTCATGAATCTCAGACTAATCCAATAACCCCGCACCTGATATTGTAGGGCAACATGTGAGGTCGCTAGCAGTCTGTTCGTTTCAAACATTCTGTCTCGTCGGTCTTTTAATGTCTATGTCAAAACAATATATATCTTCTAATCAATGCTTATAATATTTTATATGTCATGTTTAATTGGTTTATATTCAATTTATATAGTAACATTATTATCAGATAAATTCTCTTACATCTAATTAAGCACTTCAATAATCATTTTCTATGTGTGTTTGATTAATAGAAGTACCCATTTCAAATAATGACATCACTTGATCAACTATTTATTCATTTTGTTAATCCTTTTTATTTCAATTTGGTTTCAGTCCAAAGTACAGATTCGGGTCAAATCCAATTAACTAAGTTCAAGTTTAACAATCCAATTATTATAATAAACGGTCCAAATTCAAGTCTAACAGTCCATTTATAATTTTCTCCTTATTCAATTTCGGCCAGTCCATTTACCAAAGGTTATTTACTTTTGAAAATATGCGCCCCTTTCATTTATATTTATTTTACAAACATACCCCTGGTAACTTTGAATAACATATCAGTAACGAAAAACAGAATGGTGTTGATTGGCACAGATTTACAGAATATCATCGAATCATTCTACCAGTATTAAAACAACGTCAAGAGTTCAAATCAAAGTAGTATGACACTACCTTTGGGTCGGTACCAATTGGTATAGTTAGGGGTTGATTTCTAAAGCCAAAAATCAAAATTGAGCTCATATAACAACCTCTCAACATATCAAAACCATATTCAAAGATATACACATCACGTGAGAGGATAGTGCCATATCAAATAACATCAACATATCAAAACCATTGATCAGAACCATTGATCGGGTAAGAAAAAATTAAGTGAGAGAAAAATATCCAATACTTGCGCTAGATGAACGTAGAGGAAAAGAGCATACCCATCCAATGTCTAAATCTTGTGATTAATCAATGAGAGAGAAGAAAACTCCCCTGTTTTTTTCTTTTCTTTTTTCTTTTCGTTTTTGTTTCTTTACGGGAGAGAGAGAGGGGACCACTATTTAGGGAAAGTAAGGTGAGGTGTTTCACCAGCATGGGCCACGTGGCCTTAGTGCCATGGTGGTCATGTTTTTTTTCTTTTTCATTTTAACATAACGAGTGAGTCTATGGTACTAACCGTACTGTGCATAGCACGGATTGGTCCATACTACGGATCAATATTTTCATTTTCAAAATTCAAACGGTCTATCTGAACATTTCAACATGATTTTCATATGAGAATATACTTGTAGGCTAAATTTTAATTTTTAAAATTTTTTTTACTATTTTTTTAGATAGGTAGAAGATCACTGTTTTTGAATGGTCCATAATTTTTAGATCAAGTGATTTTTCTACCTATCTTAAAATATAGTAAAAAAAATTAAAAAAAATATAAAATTTAGTCTGCAAGTACGTATTCATGTGGAGATCACGTTGAACGGTTCGGATCGACCATTAAAATTTTCAAAATGAAAATATGACTCCGTAGTAAGGACTAATCCGTGCTATGCATAGTACCATAGACTCACTCTAACATAACTAACCTTTAACCTTTTTAAATTTTGTAAATCAATCTATATACTTGAAAGAAAAATTGTAAATATTATCATATAATAACTTTTTATTATATCTTCAGTTCTAAATCACAAACATTTGTTTCTAAATATCTCATTAAGTCATTATACATACTTTATTTAAGTTAAATAGATCTTCCTATAATCTATTTATCATATTTAACTTTACTTTAACTTAATTATCATTCTCGTTTGTTCAGAAAATACTATTTGCTTGTTAAATATTATTTATTTTTTATAGAAAAACCCTTCAAGCATTTCGTATATTACCTTCAGTTATTAATTTTATATACATATTTTGCATAGTGTTACAAATGTTGACCTTTCATGTTGCGGGTTAGTACCTATGCTCTTCAATATTATAGAAGTATATATTTTATTTATTTTGATCTATTAATATTAAATAGGTAGAAATATTTGTATTATTTGTATACAAATTTTATTTGACAAGATTTATATGGAAATTAAATATGTAAAAAATACAAAGTGTATACAATTAGTTATTTTATATTATATGATAAATAATAAAACATATGACATAACAATTTATTTTTAATAGAATATCTAAAAAGAGATATGAATATAATTTGAGCTTGGAAAATTCTGTTATATAGATACAAACGAGATAAGGTCAAGCACAATTGAAGAATTGAACATGAAAAGTGATTCTCTATATACTTGATGCACTTAACACCTCTAACCTGTCATCATTTCAAAAAGGCACAACAATGTAAGAAATGAGAATAGAGTAAATGTCACTTATCCGGACATCACAACTTGAGCTCCAAAGCTATGAATCAGACTCACCAAACAACTTCAACACAGGTGGTGAAAACATTTTAAATGCGTTAGCTCCTGTTCACAATCTATAGCTGAATGGACTAGTGATTCCAGTATAAATTATATATAATTTTCTTTAATTGAGTATTTGTCAAGTTACATTAATATTTTATGTATTTTTCTGTGGAGTACAATACTTGCTGGAATAAGACCCGTAAAGATGTCCACGTGTTTTTTGAATTTGAAGAATTTGTACCTATTACATTTTTGAACTTGAGTAACACATTTTTTTGATAAATTAGTTTTGATATTACATGCTTCAAAATTAAGTAGGTGTTCAAAGAAAACACAAAAAATTTATATTTGAATTTTGTCAAAATTTGTGAACCTTAGAAGTTTTGCAGAAATAGTAGAGTAACAAGTTAATATTAAGTTTTCTCCAATAACTTATATGTAACCATCTCTTCCTTTTAAATTTTTGTTGAGCATTTTTCACAATCAGAGTAAGAGAAATTAAGTAATTTTCAATATTTATTAATTAATATAACTACTTAAATAAAAACTAAAGAGTATTTTACCTCTTCAAACGCTGTGCTATATATTAAACTAATCACTACAAGAAAAAATGACTTTATCGGCGCTAACCCAGCCGGCGCTATAGGAAACGCCAGTATAGCCTGCAAAATTTGATCGCGCAAAATCAAACGCCGGCCTAAGGCCTAAGTTTTGGTTAAAAAAAATAATATATTACGTGATCGATCCGCTCGGACCGCTCCAAATCACGCGCCAGACCCTAAACACTCCCGCCTCTCTGCCTCCCGACCCAAACCTCCGCGCCTCCGCACCTCTCCGCCTCTTTTCTCCACTCACCTCAGTCGTCTCTGCCTCTCCTCTTTCACCTTACTACTGCCTCCTTTTTCTCTCGATCCGCGACGGCGGCGCGACTTCGGCTGGTGACCTCGCCGTTCCCTCTTCTCCACTCCGCCGGTACTCTCTCTATCTCTGGAACTCCGTCACTCAAGGCAACATTACTACTGCCTCTTTTTCTCTCAATCCGCGACTTCAGCTGGTGACCTCGTCGTGCCCTCTTCTCCACTCCGCCGGTACTCTCTCTCTCTCTCTCTCTGGAACTCCGTCACTCAAGGTAAGTCTCCTCTCTCTCTCTCTCTCTGGTACGTACTGCGGCTTGAATTTAATTGGGAATTTTGCAATTTGCAAGATTCTTGAACAAATTAAGGGAAATTTGAGAAACGGATAGAACGAGACAATAATGGTGAAATTCAAGGAGAAAAGTGAAACCCAAATTTTACACGAAACTCGTGTTTCTTTGACGGAATCCCTTTAGATCTCATAAAACAAGAAGAAATTAAATGGAATTTGTAATGTATTCATTGATTTTCCTTGTGTTCAATTACAATGTAAACATTGATATTTTCAGTTGCTTAGAAATGCTTGAATTGTTGATGAAATGCTTGTTTGTTGAATAAGCTTGATTTGTTTGATCTCCTCTAGTGATTTTCTGATTTGAACTTGGGCATTTGGTTGTTCAATTGAACCTTTTATTTTTTTGTATTGTGTTGACAGGGACCAGATTGTAAAATGCCCAATTTTAAGGGGCTAACTTGTTAATTTCCATGACTAATTAAGACAATAGAATATTGTTATACTATTGGTGATACTTTGATAATTTCCATGATCTATTAGCTCACCCCTCATGGCCTTCAGGTCAATACCTTTCTCTTGACAAGTTGGAATTTTTAATCCTCGATCAAGTCTCACACCATGCACAAAGCTATATTTTCCTCATATTAATTTGATGAGGGTTATCACAACTAAGCTATTCTGATCTCGCTAATTATGAACTGAAATATTCTTTTGCGCAATTTAACATTGAGATTTTTTGTGATTTAGCATATTGGGACTGTTTTGAGAGTATTATGTGATATCAAATAAGAGATGACACATAAAATGTATTTTACTGGATGACAAAGTTCCTTGAATTGTTTTAAGAGCTGTTCGAGTGATTTATTTCAATTTTGAATTAAGTGTACAGTTTCTAGTATCTTTTGTTTGTTCAATCTCAAGTGTTTTTAGCAATTTGATGTTGTTTTACATTATACTCAATTTCTCATATACTGTGCCATGATGGGGAATTTCAAACTTCTACATTTTACATATCAGAAGAAACAACCAGCTCCTGGTGTGCATTGGAGGAGTCAGATCGGCTGATATGAAGTTAAATCTCATGGAGGTACCTTTTATAAATTTTTTGATACCTTGATGTAAAATTACTTTTTATATTGTAACAAGTGAAGGATTATACTGTACTGGACAATATTATGTATCGGTATCAATGAGTGGAGGACTATATTAGTGGCTGTTCATGTATAGGCTCTTGTACCAGTTGTTCTCTACTAAAAGTTAAGACCCTCGATTCCATATATATGGCCCAATTTAATTCTGTTTATGCATTACTTCTATTAAACAAAAACATAATTAAAGATTGCAAAAGGATTCTAAAAGGTAGTGGATATAGTAATTAAGCAACCTAATTTTTGTGTAACCAAAGAGATCTGGTAAATCAACATTGAAGAAGGAAGAGATTGTTAAATGAAGTGATATGTTGATTATGATTGTTAAATTAAGCAAAGAATAGAGACATTGAGAGAGAAACTTTATTTGCATGCCAGGAGTAGGGTTCTTATTAATAATCACAAGGTGCTCAAGGTGTTTCTAATTATTATGTTACTTCATGTTTTTTTTTTTTTTTGAGAAATAATCACAACTTATACTACTAACTATTATGTTACTTAAAATTGAAAGCATTATGATGACAAAAACATATCAAAATGTTATATATCAGAACAATTTCTGTTCAAGGACAAAGTGGCACTTGATGTAGGTGTTGGTACAGGTATCCTCTCTCTTTTTTTGTGCAAAATCTGGAGCAAAGCATGTTTATGCCTTTGCCTAGGTGACCTATACCCACTACAACAAAATATACATATGCCGGCACTACCCCAGGCCGCGCTGCTGCAAAGGACTCTGGTGTTAATTCGAACAGTTAAGGTTTACTAATTAGAAATAATCTTCTTTTTGCTCTTATGATGAAATATATCTTTGCAAATTGATCTGACCCATTGTTCACTAATTATGTCTATTCTGATCATGCGATCATTTCTTTGAGCTTGAATATAGTTCTAGTATTCTTTGTTTTCAACTAATTATCATTTTTTATGTTGTCGGGTTGCTGGATAGTTTCTCCTCGCCCATCTCGCTCTCAGCCCAGTCGTTCTTTCAGACCCTCTCGCAACGACGAAGACAGACGTCCTCTCCTTTTAGGTACTTCTCTCTACATTTCCTCTCTAATTCTCAGCATCTTTTATTTTCTATTAGTTTTTATTTCTCCAAATTGTGATTGGGTGATCCAGATCTTAGTGGAACTTGTCTCTTCCATCGGTACTGTCTCTCTCTCTCTTCCATTCCTTGAATTGACAGCTTAGTTGGCACTACTCTTGGCTCACCGGAAGATATTTTCAATGAGCCAAGTGTTCAAAATCTGAAAATCGAAGCATTGGAGAATTCAGCCAGTACCAGCACTTCATCAAATGGAGCTGCTGGTACTGGCTCAATGGAGAACGATACCCCTTCTCTATCAACTGAGAAAGAAGCGACAGTGCTTTAACATAAAATTGTTACTTTAATTTAATAATTTAGTCTCTGGCAATGTGCATGACATGAGACTATAGTTATGATAGTCTATTGCTAATATGATAATATCTAATGTTACAATAACCTTTTACTTTCTTGTTCAGGTTGATGTATAAATATGCTAGACTGATGCAAAAGTTGGAGATGTAATGTCGAGCTTTTCAAAGTTTGCTTTCATATGCAAATGTGTGGATATTGTTCCAATGATATACACACCAAGTATATAATGATTATATTGTAATTAACAAGTGCTTGATGTTGCTTAAAATTAGATCAAGTACAGAAATCCAAGACTTTTTAATTATGTTGGTTTTATTTCTTTATTTTCGTGCTTGATGTAACTAAACGATGTACATGATTGATATGTGAAATGAAAGCTTAAAGGCATTTGTTGGACAATTTTTTTTTTTTAATATTTTTGTTACTTTTTAGCGGCGTTTTAGAAGCGCCGGGGAAAACATAAATTTTTTTGATATCAAGATCTTTTAGCGGCATTTCTAAACGCCGGTAAAGGGGCCCACAACGCTGGGACATAAATCGCGGCGCTTTGTAAACGCCGGGAATTCCAATTTTCGGACGGCGCTTTGGAAACGCCGGGAAAATATAGACAAAACGCCGGGAAAGGTCTTTCCCGACACTTGTATCTGCGGCATTTAGAGAAGCGCCGGGAAAGATCAATGGTGGCGTTATATAGACTTTTAGTGGCGTTTTTAAGCGCCGGTAAAGGTA
>JAJGRW010001795.1:0-74993 GCA_025461045.1 Carex parvula | reverse complement strand
TTTTAAAGTTGTGTTCACAAAATGACTTGATGAATTCTTAGGCTGTGCTCCAGAAACAACACGAGCAGAAGAAGGCGACAGAAGGGGAAGGATTTGGTTCACTCCCTCTACACTCTGAATCGGAGGGGACAAATTTCGGAACTTTGTACGTAGAGTTCCTCTTAGCACAATACCGCTTTCCTTCCTCTCCTCTCCAATTTGCTCGCTTCTAGAGCGAGTGAAGGTCACGGGCAGCTCCAGTCTGAGCGCGTTTCACCTCCCGTCTCTTCCCTTCCCTTTAATAGCTTAGTTCTAATTCTACTCCAAAAAGAATTAGAACTAAGCTATTAAAGGGAGCGGATGAAGATCGGATGAAGATCGCGAATGAAGATCGGATGAAGGGAGCGGATGAAGATCGGATGAAGATTGGATGAAGATCTTCATCCGCTCCAAAGCTTATAATAGGTTCATATTATAAATGACGTGAGTCTGTTCCCTTCCCTTTAATAGCTTAGTTCTAATTCTACTCCAAAAAGATAATATAAATAGGCATAATCGGTTATATACCCATCAAAACTTTTGAATTTGGATATTTGTCCATATTCTATTCAAAATTTACCTCAAATTTGAATAGGATATGAGCAAATATCCAAATTCAAAAGTTTTGATGGGTATATAACCGATTCCCCCATATAAATATTAGATATTTTTATAAAACAACTCAAGTCATTTCTCAATGTTCTTGGAGAAGTGATTACATACTTTTACATCACATGTCTTTTCATAACTTATGTAATAATTTTCCCTATTATTTTCTTTTTTATAAAATAATGGCCTACATATCTCATCTACGTGGAACTATATCTCACAACATGAACCTACTAAAAGCTCGTGCATTTAAAATTAGTTTGCACAATAAATATTAGTAATTTTTTATTTTTTGAAGTTTGCACATTCTAATATATAATTGTTTTTCAGATATATCGTCAAACGGTATTTAAGAAAAAACTGAATATTCTTTTTTAAAACGATATTTTGCTACAAAGTGTTAGGCAAACAAGTGTAACACAAAACACTAGAAACAAGTGCGGCACAGAAAATGACATCCGTATTAGGTAACGAGCGGTCACAGAAATGAGAAATGAGAAATGAGTCGACTCCGTGATTTATTTTACAATCTACTAACAGATGAACAGATACTGGTACTGGTCAAACTTGTTAGGCTTCAAATCCTGTAGAAGACTAGAATTATTGTGATACAATCAATGTAGAATCTTTGGTTCCTGTCCCGACTCCCGAGATGACAAAGCAAAACAACTCAAAAATAGCATTACGTGTACGTACATGGCTTTCAACTTTCAACAACCAAAGAGTAGGTACTAGCTACACAGCTAATTAAGCATCAAATTATGGAGGCCAGCATGTGATAAAGTCGGTTGTCACTTTTGAAATGAAATCTTTGTAACATCAAATTATGTGCATTTGACTTTTGTCCCGAATTCTTGCCCCAAGGCCCCAATTTTTCGGATTTTTTTTAAAAACAGTAAATAAAATAATAAAAATTAAAGAAACGATATGATTGCTTCGTTTGTTATAAAAACAGCAAAAACCGAATTCCGGATTCGGTTAAGTTATTTTTTTTTGCTTAACCGAATACGCTACTCGGTTAAGCATATTTTCACAGAACAGATCCCGGGATTATGCAACTAACCGTGTAACACCCACCATTAACCGAATTGGCTATTCGGTTTAGATTATTTTTTGATTTTTTAATGTAAACCGAATAGCCAATTCGGTTTACATTATTTTTTTATTTTTTATTATAACCGAATAGGGTATTCGGTTGGGACTTTTTTGTATTTTTTTATTATTAACCGAATAATAAAAGTCCCAACCGAATTGGCTAACAATAAAAAATACTTTTTTTTGTATTTTTTATTGTTACACTCGAGTGATCATTTGCATTTTTAATGCTGAAATTTGCCGAATAGCCAATTTGGTCATTTGCTGTAAAATTAAAAATTATCAAATATTGATCGTGAAATTTTTGTTCAGGAAATGTCTCAAGTATTAATAAATTTGTACCACAGACGCGAAATGTCTCAAGTATTATTTTATTATTGATAAGTTTTTATAATATAATTCTTTGTAATAAAAATAACTTAGGGTTATCGGTGAATAAATTTCTAGGGTTATCGGTGAAAAATTACCATTTAATAAAATAATAAATGAAAAGTTTTTATAATATAATTCTTTGTAATAAAAATAACTTAGGGTTATCGGTGAATAAATTTCTAGGGTTATCGGTGAAAAATTACCATTTAATAAAATAATAAATGAAAAGTTTTTATAATATAATTCTTTGTAATAAAAATAACTTAGGGTTATCGGTGAAAAATTACCATTTAATAAAATAATAAATGAAATTTTCAGATGGTATGGTGAGCTGATTTTTATTTTATTATTGATAAGTTTTTATAATATAATTCTTTGTAATAAAAATAACTTACGGTTATCGGTAAATAAATTTCTAGGGTTATCGGTGAAAAATTACCATTTAATAAAATAATAAATGAAAGTTTTTATAATATAATTCTTTGTAATAAAAATAACTTAGGTTTATCGGTGAATAAATTTCTAGGGTTATCGGTGAAAAATTACCATTTAATAAAATAATAAATGAAAAGTTTTTATAATATAATTCTTTGTAATAAAAATAACTTAGGGTTATCGGTGAAAAATTACCATTTAATAGAATAATAAATAAAATTTTCAGATGGTATGGTGAGCCGATTTTTATTTTATTATTGATAAGTTTTTATAATATAATTCTTTGTAATAAAAATAACTTAGGGTTATCGGTGAATAAATTTCTAGAGTTATCGGTGAAAAATTATCATTTAATAAAATAATAAATGAAAAGTTTTTATAATATAATTCTTTGTAATAAAAATAACTTAGGGTTATCGGTGAATAAATTTCTAGAGTTATCGATGAAAAATTACCATTTAATAAAATAATAAATGAAATTTTCAGATGGTACGTATAAATGCGATTGAAACCGCATATATTATTTGCAGCTTGAATTAACAATTCAAGCCGCAAATAATATACGCGGTTTGAATTCACAATTCAAACCACATATATTCTGTGCGGTTTGAATTGTTAATTCAAGCCGCAAATAATATATGCGGTTTGGATAGAAATAAAATTCTTTTAAAAACGTGGTTATTTATATTAAAATAATTTTTTTGGGTAAAAATAAAAATCACGGAAACTGTAGCAAACCATAATATAATTATTTGAAAAATATGTCAAATTTAGTCTGTGGCAACCCAATCAGGGTATTCGGTTAAAGGAAGAATTCGGTTAAATTTAGCAAATTTAGCAAGAATTCGGTTAAATCATAATTCTGACCTCTCACCGAATCGGGGGATTCGGTTAAAGCAAAAAATTCACCTTCACCGAATCAAGGATTCGGTTAAGCCAAAAAAGCAAAAAAAGGTGATCTTCTGTGGCAACTCACTGTATCCCATGGTAAAACCACCAGCTTAACCGAATAGCGTATTCGGTGAAGCAAAAAAAAAACTTAACCGAATCCGCTATTCGGTTTTTGCTGTTTTTATAACAAATGAAGCAATCATGTCGTTTCTTTAACTTTTATTATTTTAATTACTGTTTTTAAAAAAAATCCTTGGCAGAGAGTAACATTAATATCAACCGTCTAATTCGGTTCCCCCCTATAACATAGGGCTCCTTTAAGATTAGTGTGGATATATTCTACACGAATCTTATATATTAAAAAAAAATTAATAAAAAAAAATTAAAATTGTCTCAACTTGAATATCTAACACGAAAAAGACGTACATTTTTTTTTTAAATTTGTGCCTATATAGGCTATATTTGTTTGACTCTGTAGATTCTCCACTTTTGTAACTCGTGTACAATTGTTTGTAGAGCAAATACTGTGCTTTGGACAAAGCTATAGAGTTCACGAGTTCAAATTAATATCATCTAAGCGTAATAATGAAAACAAAAATTTCGACCTTCTTGTTTGATTAACGAAACAGAGCCTATTATTCCTCGTGTAGATATGATTGAGCAAATGTTTTATGGGCCGTGTTTGGTTCATTTGATGCAACTTAATTTAGTGAGCACCATTGTGTAACGAATATATTAGGCCACTTGTTACATAGTCACGAGATCTGGTCAAAACAAAACATTTTTTTTTTTTATCCTTTGTGAGACTGAGATCTTTGACCTGGATAATTTCAAATTATTTCTGAACTATACTCGAATTATTAGAATCACGAATTTTTTATCCCACCGAACGAATCCGAATAATTCATTTGTTACTATGACTCGTTAGTTGTTATAATGCGGATAAAGACATGATACATTTATTGTTTAACAAATATGGTATAATTCAAATAAATATCTAAAACACTTAATACTTTTTAGAGAGCGACTAACATTCCTTCTTAAAAATTCTCTAGATGTCCTCTAGGAATTAACTACCTGAGAGACCACAAACTACCTGGAGTGACCACAAACTACTTGGGGGACCGCTTATATTAAAAAAATTTACAATTGTCACGCACATTTATGAATACTTATGCGTGCAAGTATTAATATATAATATATCAAGTATTCATAACTAAAATATCAAGTATTCATAACTAAAATATCAAGCATTAAAAAAAATGGACATCAACTTTCTTTTCTCTCTAATCACACACCCATCTTTTACACGTTTTTAGATGTGGATTTTTTTTCTCCGTTTAATCTCGTTAATATTTCTGAAGATATGTGAGAAATTTTGCGAATCTATAACCACGAACGTCTTCTACGTAATTTTCTTTCAAATGAGATCCATGATGAAATACTTTCGGGTTCTTCGTCGTGCAAGTATTCATACCTCGTCAAGTATTCATCTCTAAAATGTCAAGTATTCTTCTCTAAAATGTCGAGTATTCATACTTACAAAATAAAGTGTGAATATTTATGTCAATTATTCTTCTCTAAAATGTCGAGTATCCATGATGAAGTACTTTTTGGTTCTCTATGACGTAAGTATTCATACCTCGTCGAGCAAGTATCCATATCTCGTTGAGCAAGTATTCATACCTCGTCCAACAAGTATTCATATTTTCGTCATGCAAGAATTCATACCTCATCGTGAAAGTTCTCATATATTATCAAACAAGTACTATTCATACCTCATCGTGCAAGTATTCATATCTCGTCGAGCAAGTCTTTATACGTCATAATTAGGGGTGAAAACGAAGCGAATACGGAGCGGATAGTGGTAAAACCATATCCATATCCCTTTTTAATTTTCCAAATACAAATACGGATCGGATATCAGCCGGATACAAATCAGATCAGATATTTATAAAAATAATATTAAAAAATACCAAAGTTCATAATATTTATTTAATTTTAATAGTGAATAATATATATTAAAATATATGATATATATCTACTATTCGGATACGGATAATTGAAACGTAAAACCATTTTAGTATCCATATCCACACGGATATTCAGATATTGAATATCCACATCTAATTTTTCGAATACATATTAGATATTATCCATACCGTTTTCACCCCTACTCATAATGCAAGTGTAAATAGTTCATGTGTTAAGTGTTTGTACCTAACAAATTTTATCAAAATTTAATTTTTTTTTCCATATGGTACTGGATGACATTTGAAATATTAATATAAAGTATTGCAAGTATTTCATATGTCAAGTGTTTGTACCTAACAGATTTTATGAAATTTTAATTTTTTTTCTCATATGACACTGGATAACGTCTAAAGGTATTAATATCAAGTATTGCAAGTATTTATACCTCTTCATACAAATGTAAATAGTTCATGTACCAAATAAATTTATTAAATTTATTATAATATAGACGTCAAAAGTTTGTTTATTAACAAAACATATTGCAATTACTAAATAACATATCAAATTAAAACCACAGACAACTGTCTAAGCATTATTGAAAGATGTACAACATCTAAATACTTAAAAGAAATTATAAAATAATATCTGAAATAAATTATAACAAGAGAGTGGAAATCTAATATCCCAAAGAAATTATAAAATAATGAAATAATTGAATTAAAGTTGATGCTCTAGTTCGTGTGACTAGGTCACATTCTTAGTCATATAGTGGCGGCGAGGGGAGCACTGTCAGGGCTTGTTCGGCACATTATTGTGTCTGTGGGAAAAAAAAAATTCACTCTGATTGAATTTTTTTTTCCCACGCGCACAGTAAACTTTAGTTCAGTTTCTGTGCCCATGCCCATTCCCTTTCTTGCGCCGAACAGGCCTCATCTTCTTCAATTGCTCTAGTCCTCTCAGCTTCTCCCACTCCAGCTCAATTATCTCCTCCAATTGTTTCTTGTCGTCCACATCTTTATACAGGTTTGACCCCACCGGCGTATCCGACTGGTGTTGCTTTTTATGAGGCACCTGTGAGGCTGAAGGAGGCTTCTTTTGTTGTATTTGTCATTGTCAGGTTTGAGGTCAGATTCACTGGACCTGTTAGAGGGAAGAGAGTCGAGAGCGGCGGAGAGCACCTCGTTACAGGTCGGTGGTGGAGAGCGACAACGGATTAGCGAGACGAGCGGGTCTCCAGCGCCATCGCAACGGAGGTGATAGGGGCATACATCAAATGGGGGTCAATTGACCCCATTCATTTTCAAAAACTAATTATTATATATTGTTACTTTTGTATATTTTATAGTTAAATGTTAAGGGTACAAAAAAATGACCCCCATAGATTTTTTGAAAATTTTATATAGTTGATCCCATTCATTTTTCAAGAAAAATAGACTATTAAAATGTGTACAACCATAAGACATAACATTTTTTATTCCCATTATTTAAAATTCTGCCTCCACACCTTGGATGTGAGGAGTGGCGAGCAGTAAAGGAAAAAGGCGGAGATTTTGGAGATCTAGGAGGGAATCGAACTGGGAGCAAACTAATTTCTTTTCGAAGTAA
The DNA here is from genome assembly GCA_025461045.1 of Carex parvula. Taxonomy (NCBI): domain Eukaryota; kingdom Viridiplantae; phylum Streptophyta; class Magnoliopsida; order Poales; family Cyperaceae; genus Carex; species Carex parvula. The sequence goes on along the minus strand of JAJGRW010001795.1, from coordinate 67,994 downwards.
TTAGACAGATAGTTAGGGGGACATTTAGGGACTAAGAGGCGGGGTACAAAATCATTTTCCTATTTTTAATACCTCTCAAACCCAAGCTATGTCCGCTTTTATCAAAGTACCGAGGATAAATTTTGTGGTACAATAACTATTCCAAAACCCAAAGCCTAATTTTAGGGTATTAGGCATTGTACTTAATTATTAGTTAATTTAAATAGAAAATGTGGAAGACAGCAGAAAGATGAAAAGCAGATTAAAGCACTTGTCAAACACTGTTTAGGTTTCTATCAAGCACAATGAGTCACCATATGCTTTGCCGAAATTTTTATTAATAGAAATTTAAATAAAAAAATATCAACAATGAGGAATAGTTTTGTTGGATTTTGAAAACTAGAAAAAACGTTATGATTTGTAACGTCCAGGGTACTGTAGCTGGACGTTATGGTCGATAACGTTCAATTAATCTGATCGCTAATGATATCTAATTAACAAAAAACACTATAGCTGAACGTTATGGTCCATAACGTCTAGCTACAATGTTTTTTTTTGCTTGCTCAGTTTGCGATTTTTGAAAAAACCCACTGTAGCTGGACGTTATAGACCATAACGTCCAGTTACAGTGTTTTTTGTTAATTAGAAATCATTAGCGATCAAATTAACTGGACGTTATGATTTATAACGTCCAGGTACAGTGCCCTGGACATTACAAACCATAATGTTTTTTCTATTTTTCAAAATCCAACAAAATTATTCCTATTTTTTTATTTAAATTCCTATTAATAAAAATTACGGATGCTTTGAGTGGGGCCTCTTTTATTCCAAATTCAATAATTCAATCACTGATGGATTTGGTCATGACACCATTACCATATATATGCTTTGAGTGGGGCCTCTTTTATTCCTAATTAAATAATTCAATCACTGATGGATAATGTCATGATACCATAACCATATATATGCTTTGATCTTGCTATTCAATTTATTTAGGTCATTTTTTCATGATGTTATATATTATATACTGAGTGAGTCTATGGTACTATGCATAGCACGGATTGGTCTGTACTACGGATCAATATTTTTATTTTCAAAATTCTAACGGTTGATCTGAACTATTCAACATGATTCTATATGAGAATATACTTGTGGGCTAAATTTTCTATTTTTGAGAATTTTTTTACTATTTTTTTAGATAGGCAGAAAATCACTGTTTTTGGATGGTCCAGATTTTTCAGATCAAGTGATTTTCTACCTATCTTAAAATATAGTAAAAAAATTCGAAAAAATATAAAATTTAGTCTGCAAGTACATATTCATGTGGAGATCACGTTGAACGGTTCCGATCGACCGTTAGAGTTTTCAAAATGAAAATATGACTCCGTAGTACGGACTAATCCGTGCTATGCATAGTACCATAGACTCACTCTACAAGTATATATGTCTCTGCTAATTGGTGGAAGGAAATGATGAGTGAGTGTTAGGCCCATAAATGGTTCATTGAAAATGGGCCGATCAAACAAGTTTACAATGGATCCCAATCCCAGATACAAAACAATGTGGCGATGTTTTGTTATATGTCTCCTCTGCTCCCAGGGGCCTGGAGGCCAGGAGGGACTCTGCCACTAATGATCTGAATCGCTACTTTTCTCAACAACAAAATATACTTTACTATTCAGGAGATTCTTTTAAAACAAATGGATCAGATCGATTTGATTTAAAATTCAGGAGATTCTTTTATATAATTAAGTATGTTGCCTTCTCAGTTTTGTTACTAATAAAGTCGATGGAGTTGTATAATCTCAGCTTGTATTGTTTGTTGTGCATGGTGTTTTGCAAGACTTGGTGATATTGCATCGAAGAAATACGAATGTGAAGGTGTATAAAAGTTAAGCTAATTCTGAAATTTCTGCACATCTCTTTTTTCTCTGTTGTTGTAACTTGTAAGTTTTATATGCATAACAAAAAAAATTTGTTGGAGTGATGATAATGATACTTGTAAGGTACCAGGAAGCACCCGTTAAGCATGAGCGATACTAGAAGTACTCCACACGTGTTCGGTGCCAAGTTATTCTAATTTTCGGGGTGTATTTGGCCTTTTGTTAATTACTTTGATTTAGATTAATAGGAGACCTTTTGTATTAATGAATTTAGCTCAAGATTCTGACTTTCTAGGTTAATTTAGATCAATTTATAGTGATCACAAGTTATTTTCAAACCTCATGTTTGGCTCAGGATTATCGAGTCAACACAAGTCCTCGCATGTTTATCATGATCAAAGAAAATATATATAATTTATGAAACTTTCTGTGATTCGATATTCCTTTCGCGATCATCTTGAGAAACACGCTTGGCATATATCTTTTTGTATGGATCGGAATCGAATCCATAGCAAGGCCAACATACTGGCATGTACCAGCAGATTTTTTATATATACCGGTTGACATCACTTGGCCTTGCTGTTTTCTTTTGCTCCTCAATTGCTTATTAACTGCGCTGAGTTCATGCTAAATTGCTAATTGAAGCTTAAAAAAAGAACATATGGACAAATAAACTGAACTTAAATAAAACCTAAAAAACAGCAAGCTATATATACTGACTGATATTACAACATTTCGGTAGTCCAGTATGGTACGAACCATCCAAATTTCCAATAGATTTCGGTTCAGTAAATGGAGCACCGAACCCCCCTTCCAAGCTAGTGGTTAATTTGGTTCTCCTATGGTTATCTTCATCACCAAGTACTAATCATTTAGAAAAGATAAAGAGGAATAAAGTGACCATTTATGTAGCCTATCAGGTATCTTTTCTCTTTTACCAGTCTCAATTCAATGTAAAGATTGATTCTCCCTAGTTATCAATTCCCTGCTATAATTTTGGTTGATCCGTATAGATTTTCTACTGGAACGGAATGGAAAGGAACCGAACGAAACGAGAATTTAATTAAGCAGGGAAACAAGCAACTGGGAACCTTGGTTATGAGGCCTATAAAAAACCCAAGAAGAGCAAACCTCCAATGCAACAAATTACAACAACTCTAAAAGAAAACCACAGAGAAACAAAACACCATGGCACTTAAACAAATAAGCTCCTCAACTGGTGACATGACCATTGAAGAATTCAAGGAGTGGCTAAAGCAACTCGACACAAATAAAGACGGCCAGTTAAGCCGACAGGAGCTGCGGCAAGCACTACGCAGGAGAGGTGTTGGTAGGATCACTGCTTTTAGGAGCATTCGTCGGGCCGACAAAAACCGAAACGGGTTTATTGATGAAACTGAATTAGAGAACCTTGTTGCGCTTGCTCAAAAACATCTTGGTATACGGGTTTGGTCTTGATATTAGATTTTATGTTTACCAGGCTACTTTAAGCTGCTGTATCTCGTACAGATGCTGTTATTGTTTTCTTTTGGAAGATAATTGTGCTACTTTTCAAGTACATGTGTTGTTCCAAATCTATGAATACTTTTACATCATGCTTCTTCTTGTTGTTTTTCATCGTTTTCAACAATGACTTCAAGGGGAGGAGAAATATTTACTGAGCAACATTAATATTTGAAATTTGAAAAAAATAATAAGAAGTGACAAGAAAACAAGAATATGCTCTAACGAAAAGAAAACAATATTATTGGTTAAATGTTCACATCGTAACACATTGCATATTTGCAAAGTACTTGAATTACAGAATTTCGGTAACCCGAGAATAAAGAAAAAAAAGCCCTTGTCGTATTGTATTACCAAGACAAACAAGGATAAAATATGATTTAAAAAGTATATCTTCACTTATCCTTGATATGTAAAGCAAAAAAACTTGGGAAGAACTGGGTTATTACAAGCTAGCAGTTACCAATGAACTTATTAGCAGATAAATGAATAATAATAAAAAAAATCAATGCATGAAATGCTTTTTGGACTCGACTGATGCAATAATCCACCATTGATGCCACAGTTTCAGTTTTAAAAATGACACAATTAAGTTGTGCCCTTTTTATCAATCCGTCTGATGGAATGACACAAATTAAGTCACGGCTTTTTAGTTTGCAAATTCAACAGACAAAGAAGAAACAGAAATGGCATCTGGTACACCTTGGATTCGGTACCTGATAAAGTACCAGATCTCTTATGTTCTATGGCTGTCTTTTTAAGTTGTTATAGTTATCTTGTTTCGATGTACTTTATCTGTTCGCTCAAAAAGCAATCTTGCAAGTGGTTATGACATAGCACCATCTTCCTCTGCACCTCCAAGATTTTAGTTAATTATATATTATGGTTTTCAAAAGAGATGTGAAGAGAGCTGCATGTCCAACTGTATGAGAGACCTTCTCACTGAATGTAACTGCAAAGTTGTTTAAGAACAATTATTAAGATATCATTTTAATTAATACAAGAGGAAAAGAAATAATGTTATAAATGAACTTACAAATTATCGTCGGCACGTACATAATTTCCTTCAATTTCGAATAATGTTCTGATTTGTTTCAATTTCGAAGGAACAGAGGTAAATCATTGGACCAACCAAAAGCAATTCAAACAGAGGTAAATCATCAATTTGTTTTCCTGCAGAAGACAGACAACAATAGCAACTATATTTATTTTATGCATAACTTGAACATGTAAAAAATCTCCTTGCATTAGCAGCCCATTGAAACCATGGAAGCCCAACTCAAGCCTTAGGCCCATTAATAACTAACAACCCATTTCATCGTACAATGCAAACGTAACTACATTTGTGCAATATATATAATTCCTTCCCAAACAGACACTTGGACAGTTGTCAACCTCATAATTCATATGTCATATCACCATCAACCAACATCCGCCCTTGCACCTATTTAAATGAAGAAATCAACTCTATCAATCCTCACAAAATCTCCAACTACTCTCCACTGTAAATATGCATGCCATTTACTCTACTCTCTCACAAAAAATTTCCTTATCGATCAAAACCTACCGATAAGGCAATAATCATAACACTCATGCCACTAGCAGCACGACACAGATGTTTGCGGTCTACCCACCTCGGTTATTGTCACAATCCACGTCGGTCGTAGAAATGCACCAACCTTCACATCTGCGCCAGAAGACAATATATATCATCGTTGCAAAAGACATTGCATCAAGGATGGCATTGAGATTCATGCAAGCATATATACTATGTTGGGGACGACCGTGTCTCCACCTACCTCAGTTGCCACGTGTTCAGTCGTACCAAACACGCATGGAAAACGGTTGCTGACCGTTTAGCGCACCAACTCCATATTGCTCGAGGCACCACACGTACTTGATTAGAACAGCCTATCTTAGAAAGTGATGCAGCACTCACACGTCTTCGACACGCTTAAAACTATTGCTCACCTAAGAGAACTCTCTGATGAGACCGCAAAGCAGAGGTGCCAGATTGTTTTCTTTCAAAATCGTGTCCACTACTTAGAAAACATGAATGCAATGCTTTGTGGCAATCAACGCAGTCTCCTCCAATTACCTACAGTGTCCAAGGCACTGTCCAGAGAACGGTTGTTTGCTTATACTTGAGCAGGTGAATTTGAGCATGCACTATATATCTTGACGGAAGCACTCGACTGGTTATTAAAAAATACAAAGAACGACTAGCAAAATAAATTATGCATAGGTGTTAGCTAGGTTTTTCAATTAATGGAACGAAAGAATAATTGAAAGAGACAAATGGAAATAAGGGTATTGTTGGCACAATAGATTATTTAAATGACTTATTAAATATGAATAATTAAATTTGTGGGCAAATAAGAAAAAAAGAAATGGTTGAGGAATATATTAGATATAATGAAGAGTACAGGAGTAAATAAGAATTAAAATATTATTCAAAAGTACATAAGAAATTAATCCTTTATTATAGTCCAGCTGCCCAGAGCCTAAATTGATTCTCAACGAGAGTTTGATCGGACAGATATAACTTTCTCCCTTCTTCCACTGAAATGCATCAACGGTTGGAATGCCTTCAATTCTCCATTTCTGTGGCACGTGTGGACTCCCCATTCGTGCACGGCTCGAGTGTGGGCCGCCCACCACTTGGTGAGACATGATTTTTTTTTTATTTTGCACAGAAAATGCTGCAGCTTATTTGTGTTGAAACTTAATTATACAAAACTTAAAATTTATGTTTAAAATATATTTGCTTATAATCTCCGATTGATTGGTAAGTATGTATTATGTTAATTATTCTTATTTGATATGATTATTGATAGATATTTGGACCAACGTGATATTTGATATTTTAAGGTTCAATTTAAAAAAATTATGTACTCACATATTGAGGAAACTTTACAAACTAACTTATCATCTGAAAAAAATCAAATTTGACAAAATGCGCATGTGAGTTGGATCAAATTATCGAATTATAGATATACATTGACAAACTTGTAAATAAGTGGGCAGTTTATGTAGCTTGTGAGTTTGATCGGAGTCGTTCTATTTACATCAATATTTGCATAACAACTTTGAGATTTGTTGAGAGCAATATTCTATGAGATATCTCAAACTTTGAGTGGATTCAAAGCCGGGCCGAATATTTATTGGGTGCCTATTTGAAATGGATGAGGTCAGTTAATGTTCTTTGAGATTCGTGCAGAAAGAATTTGAATGAAATCTGTCAATAGTTTCATAAATTCATATGTCATCCAACAAGAGGCCCAATATATATTCATATATTGCATGCATAGCTTTCCTGAGGCCCATACACAATTTGACCCTAATTCAACCAGGCCTTGTTTTTTGGATCGTACCATTATTTAATCAGAACCCAACTGAAAGAAAGCCCTATTAAGATTTTGTCTCTGGAGACTTCTAGTTGAATTTTATTAATTTTATCCTTTTTCTTGAAAAAATAAAAATATGAAACGGTTATATATAAATGTCCATGTCATATAAGCCTTGCTTGTTGGGATAGGTTTCCCCAACTGAAAGAAATCCCTATCATTATCAAGACAAACATAATATGTTATCTTTTCTAGAAAAAGATATATATAGCACGGTTAAAAAAGGATTTCAGTTTCACCTAACACATACCCACCTAATTAATCATTTCATTTCTTTTTTTCATGCAGTTTCGACAACTGAATCCAAATCTTTTATGAGTGAGGCTATGGTACTGAGATTTCAGCCGGAACTGTAACATACCGGAATGGTATCATGGTTCAAAACTATTTTTCTTTTTCCGTCTTTCTGTTTCTTCTGAGATTTCTCCTCTTAACAACTAAAGCAATTAAATAAAATGAAAGAAGCACTCGCAAATGTAAAGAGCTAAAATGTTTAAATTTTTTGTGAATTAATGGGTATATCTAATAAAAGAAAAACATACTGCACCAAAAGAAAAAAAAAAAAAAAACTGTGTTGGAACAATAGATAACATAATAGCAACAAGGTTTTCTTCAGCCAATTTTTTTATTTCAAAGAGCAATTTTCGCAATCAATCGATTCATGAAACATCAACTTAATATTCAAAACAAATTTATATACGTGTTCTCTATCTATTTACATGTATCAAAAATTAGCCCAATTTAAAATATGTTCGGCCTTCCGCCCTCCATATAAAAATATCAAATATTTAAGAGCTTAGTTTTGTCAGCAATTTATCTTAAACCAATCAAATTGCAAATTAGATCAAGTTAATATATATACACCATACTCAAATAGTGTACAACATATCTACAAATTTAACTTTTTTATTTAAACAAGATTTGATGACAATTGGAAAAAATTAAGATGCTAAAATTATCAGTTTCGAAAATAATGTTTAGGTACCGCCGTACCGGTATGCAACCGAAATTGGTTGTCTGGTGCAACATGTATGTACTGAAATACAAGACCGAAATTTGTGCTATAATTAAGAACCTACTTTTCTCTGTATATAAGCCCAGAAACTGAAATTTATTGCAAGTCAGACTTCATCTGAACAGAGTTTGCCAGAAAATGGAGCATAATGAGACTCAGAAGCAGATCAATTTGCCTATTATACAAAGGCTTGATCGTTTGGAACATCTGGTACTCAGCAATTTTTTGTTTCTCATGGAGATAATTTTTCTTTCTAGTTGAGAGTTCTCAGTTGAACCTTTTGTCAATTTTTTCTTTCGTTTAACATACAGAAATCATGTCCTTAAATCCTTTATTGCTCATCTTGAATTCAGAAAATGCTTTTCTAGGTAAATTTCCTATTTCATGACAAAAATAGCAAGAATAGATCAGTGCATACTAGTAAGAGACCTGACTAGTATAGTAAAAATACTATTTGGAATTATCTTTGCATGAACTTTGATTTCCAATCACAAAATAATCAAGCAAATAAAAAAGGCTATCTAAAAAAGGAAGAAGAAAAACTTGGTCTCAATCAGTAATATTACATTGTTGGCTGATATAAGGGCATTTGAATTTGATGCTTACACACAGCTCAATTACATGGAAGCACAGAAGAATTTACCAGTATCAACAGAAGAAATGGATCATGAGTGTGATCCATGCAAAGATCTATCTACTGTTCTTGAAGAAGTAGCTCTCGAAGGATCTCTTATGGAAAGATTGACTACTCTTGAGCGACGCGTATTGAAGGTAATATTCATGCCATTTTTGGTGTTTCATTTTCTTTTTCTTTTCCGTGTAAGAGAGTAGTACATTATGGCCTTCCAAGTTCCAATTGCTAAGAAAAATTAGAAGTTCCTTCCATGTAAAAAGAAACTATGAAATTGTTACTTGGATTTGATGAGTGTTTGAATAAGGGATTTAAAGGAACATGGATAGATGTTGTATCTCCTTCCTTTGTTGATTCAATGTTGTTGCTTTTTTGTCAGTTAACGCAAGAATTAGAAGAAGAGAGAACAGAATTATCCAAAAAACTAACTGTCAAAGGCTGTAAATGCACTTTAGAAAAGAAACTACAGGAAACTAAACGAGAAACTCAGATTGAAGATCACTATGAAATATCAATGCAGGTATGTTAAATGCTTTTCTGTGTGTGCCGACTGGTATTTTCTGAAAAACCCTACCATTGCATAATATGAACTTATCAGTTTGATTAAGTCAACTCGTATTATAGTGATTTATTACCTTTGTTTTCCTTTCAGTCAAAATCAAATAAGTTCCTTTCTGAAGTACCTTGAAAGGTATATTGCGGATTTATTAATTAAAATAAGCCGATTAGTTGAAAATCTCTTTCAATTTCATCACCTTAGTCCTTCGGCTGTATGAGGAGCTGTCAGTCCTCAAAATCAATAGGGGAATAACACATTTGTTCCCATAGCAATCCCGCCGCATTTGATACCAACCATTCATAACATCCTACACTACGATCAGTCACAACTACCCCTTAAGTACGTGGGATTTCCTCTCATGCAAAGAAAGTCGCGAAAGAGATTTTCAGCCAATAATTGCCATAGTGCAGAGAAGGTTGGAGGGCTGGAAGTCGAACATATTATCGTATAGGGCCGAGTCACCCTTGTTAAGTCAGTACTGTCAGCCATGCCTCTACATTACATGCAGGTGCTACGCATACCGAAAGAAATCATGCGCCACATTGATAGAATAAGAAGGAATTTCCGGTGAAAAGGAAATAAAACGTGCAAGGACGTGTTACAAATAGGCAGGGACAGACCCACATTGGCCTAGGGGGCAGTTGTCCCTCCTGTATTTTGAAATTTAATAGAGAAAAACGGGTCTAGTTCTATTTTGTCCCCCCTGAAAATTAGGTTGCCCCTCCTTGGAGAAAAACGGACTTGGTTCTTTCTCTCTTGAGTCTTGATTGCTTGTGAGAATAAGCCACGAGCTTCCCTCTTTCTCTGCACTTTTGTAGCTCTAAAAATCATCTTCTTTAGGCCAATTTTCGGATAGCAAAGGAGGGAGAGGAGTCTTACAAAGGGGTCCCACATGTCATTGACCCATAAAATGCTCCTTGCTTTATTTTAATTTTTGGGTAAGCTTGGTTTATGGTGAGCCCATGTCTTCTCATGTTGGTCTATGTGGTGTGGATGTATTCAAAATAAATGGGTCACATTAAATGAGGAATTCAAATTAATTTAAATGGTGCCTCTATGACAGTGGGCCTCACTGGTCGGATGGCCATCAACCACACCCAAGTTGCATCCAAATGTGCGTTAAATCTTGTAAAATCCATATAAAATCAACCGGTTGGAGGTTTTTTGCGTTCTTCATATTGAAATTCTCGGTTTAGCGCGTAGAATATTACCATGGATTTTATTTTCAATAAATCAAAATCTCATTTTTTGTGAATTTCAAAAAATTAAGTTTTAAGGCATTGATCGACCAATTTTCTAAGAAATTAATTGGATAAATTTCTTAAATGAATTCTAAAATTTTTAGGATTCAACAAATGCCCCCTCGCCAGAACGGGTCGTGAAGCTAATGGATTTGAACCCGATAAGCTATTTGAATCTGATTCCTGCCCCTCCCTGGCAAAAATTCTGCATCCGCCCAACACAATATTTTGGCTTTTGTCTACAATGAAAGAATAAATACTAGCTAATAGCAAGTGCAAAGTTTTTTTTGCTCATAATAGAGATACAAAGAATAGACTATGTACGTAGTCGTTCTTCTCGTATTGGTAGTGTAGCGGATCAGATACAAAGAATATCTATGAACTTGTTGTGTTTTGAATAAAAACAGGATAGGAGAAATGGGCATCATAGACCTTACCAGAAAAAACGACACGTTATTGACAAAGTGGCTATAGAAAATCCAGCATGAACATAATGGACAGTTCGAGGAGGCGGCAAGACAATTGTTTGGAATTGGGACATTTCTCACATCGAAACACAGATACACTACTCCTTTTTCATTAAAAAGCTCTTTAGAATGAACGTTCTACATGGTGTCAGTACGTTTTGACAGTTAGAAAGGGGCTTGGTTTTGGCGATGGACTGGAGTCTGGAACTGGCCTGTTCACATGCTTATCGGCATATCACTACATGCACTACAGAGGAATGAGGAGCCGATTCCAAAAACATCTATGAAAGCTCTGTTGTCCTTAACAGTATCTAGAGGGGGGTGAATAGGTCTGTTTAAAATTTAACCTCTACTACTTGTGACTATCGGTCGGATAGACAAGTTCTAAAGTCGTTCCAGTGTTTAACTAATCTATCTACTGGCATGTTCACATGCTTAACGGCATATCACTACATGCACTACAAAGGAATGAGGAGTCGATTCCAGAAACATCTATGAAAGCTTTGTTGCCCTAACGGCACCTAGAGGAGGGTGAATAGGTCTATTTAAAATTTAACCCCTACTACTTGTGACTATCGGTCGGATAGACAAGTTCTAAAATCGTTCCAGTGTTTAACTAATCTATGTACTGTAAGTTCTTGGCGGAATCAAGAACTTGTAAATTAAATAACAAATGAATATTAAAGTGCAGTAAAGTAAATAGATAGAGTTAGAGAAAGTGATAGAGGGGTTGTTAACGAAGTTCGGTCACTGAAGGACCTACGTCTCCTGGGCAACACAACCTTAAGAGGTGCACCTTTCTATTACCCAATGAAGAAAGGAATACAAGTTTTGATCGGTACGAGACAACACTCCTGCGGTCCACATACATGACAGATTGAGCACAACAGTTCAAAGGAAAGAAAGGTGAGCACACAGGCTCCGGTATAAGGTGAGTTCGTAGGCTCCGGTATGAGATGAGCTCACAGGCTCTAAGTCCAGACAATCACTGGCTTCACTCTAATTTCACAATGGATCAAGTTAGGTGAAGTATATTTGAGGTTGGTGGAGAGATAATTGAAGTTTGAGCCCAAGCAAAAAATGGACTAGGCTAAACCTCTCAAAAGGATTCTAAAGTATAAGATTTGTGAAGGTATTCTCTCGTCAATGAGACAAGAGACACAGACCACTATTTATAGTGGAATTTTTAAGGAGAGCCAACAGCTCTTTGCAAATCACAAGATCTACAACATAATGATTTAGCCTATTTTGTTTGTGTCCAAGTTTTCAGTATTGATCATACCTGATAATTTGAATTTTGAATTTGATATCCAGCCAAGCAACGGCTAGACTCCGATGATCTCAATCTTAGATCTATTTTACCATACATTTGGACATAAATAAATATTACAGTACAAAAGGTAAAGTATGATCTTTATAATATTCATGATCTTGATCTTCATATGCCATAATCTTAATTATTTAACATCCCATCAATATCCGACATTCCAAATAGTTCATGTGAATCTTCCGTCAGATCATATGTATTAAATTATTCCTTGTAGCTTGAGGAGATCATGTAACAGATTATCTTGTGCAGCTGGTCACATTCCGACTTGTCATGAAAAACACTTTGACTTTCTTTGACCTTCGGACGTGACTTGTTACGCCAACTTGTCATGATATGAATTGTTGACTTGTGTTGTCCTTTGGCCGTGACTATTAAACCTGCACATATCTCGAATTCAATAATTATATATTTTGTAAATTAGTCAAACAACACAGAAGATTACTTACAACAACAAGCTCAAGATGGCTATTGTTGCATAACATGCTCATGACCAGGGACATACTCATCACAAGAGGCTGTGAGGTCGACCACCGATGTATCCTTAACGCTAATGGACAGGAGGAAACTCGAGACGACATGATGTGCACATGTACTTTTGCGTCCAGATTATTGATGGGGTTCATGACACACTTTAACTTAGACAGCCCAGGGAGACACAATTGTGGAAATATGGTGGAATCATTAGATAAACCTAGATCCCTGAGCGGGAGCGCAACAGAGAAGAATATTCAACGTCACGAGCACAAGTCGAATCACATATATGGGTATGTTTTGATGCACTAAGAATAGTGCTATTTTTAAAATAGCATTGCTATTCGAATAGCTTGAGCAACCAAACTTACTACTTGCTATTTAATCTAACAAAAAGTTTGTCACTAAACTTTGTCCTTTGTCACGAATTGGTCACTCAACTTTGATTTGTCCCTCCATAGCCACTGAACTTTTATTTTGTCCCAATCAAGTCACCCTATAACTTTTCCATCCAAATTATAACGGAATATGCTCATTCCGTTCAAAAATTTAACGGAATATGCTCATTCCGTCCAAAATACTAACGGAAAAGTTATATTCCGTTAATATTTTGGATGGAAAAGTTATAGGGTGACTTGATTGGGACAAAATAAAAGTTCAGTGGCTATGGAGAGACAAATCAAAGCTGAGTGACCAATTCGTGACAAAGGACAAAGTTTAGTGACCTCCAGCGAAATTTACCCTTTAATCTAATATTTTATTTAATAATTAAATTTATATTATATTACGTATTGGATAAAAAGATTTTTATATTACGTATTGATAAAAAGATTTAATCTAACACATAAATTATTACTCTATTCATTCCCTCCAAACTCTATTTCTAATATGCAATCCAAACAACTTTTTCACTATTCCGAATAGCTTGAGTTAGCACTGTTCTTAAACAGTAGCTGTTCTTATTTACTATTCTAAACAGTAGCTATTCTAGCTATTCTAGAGTGCATCCAAACGTAGCCATATTGAGTAATGACACAATCATTGAAGTACACAATTGGCTAGATGGTGATAGCGGTGATCATGCAAGCGCTTCCCGCGCAATGATAGCTATGCTTTTTACAAGATAAATTTGCTATTATTGTAGGAGGCTAGGAGAGTCTAACATATAAACTTTGAAAATACTTTTTTCTTAATTAATCCATTTATTAGCAGCATCAAAGCCGTCTAATTAACCTTAAAAAAAAAGTTCTAACACCATTTGTTACGTACCTTTGGTGATTCATGTTGCAAACACTAATTAGCACTGAGACTACATCATCCATTTTTATAACTTTTTTTCCAGGACAAAGAGCTAGAGGAGAAGGAAAAACAAATGCACGAGTTTGATGGCAAGAAGCGACAAAGGAAGAGTGAAAGAAAGATGAATCCTAATTCAAGATATAGAAAATGGGTGACCTCAATCCCAACTTGTTGCTAGAAAAGGAAATCAAGAAGAATAAATTAATGTTACATTGCCTGATCATGATGTGTGAAAATTAATTAATCTTCTTACTTTTAGTTTGAACTAGCAAATTATTTGTATTAAGTGCACCAGATCAATTATATATCTTTGATGAATTGAAGTCAAAAATGTAAATTCATCAATTATTAAGGAAATTAATTAAACTTCAAATACAATAATGAAGAAGAAATATCCATATCATATAAAGTAACTCCTATCGTTTTTTCTTTCGTATTGGCCCCTCTGCATCATGGATTTGTCCTGTGCTTACATCTGTTAATTCTGGTTCTCTTCCAAATTTTTTCTAATTAATTTGCCAAAGCCACAAATTAAGAATCATATGCATAGGCGCAGGTCCTCTAAGAAAGCAAAGATACCCATCGCTCATCAGTGCTATATGTAAACACACCATGTAGAAGCAAGGAAATGTTATATCAAAAAAAATAAGAGGCAAGGAATTAACGTCAAGGAGACAATGAGGATCAAGCGTGTTCTATTATCTTCATGAAATCGAGGTGCGGAGGTAAGGAGCAAAGGGGGCAAGGGCCAGGGCCCACAAAAAATTACATTTCATTTGCAAGTATCAACATTAATTCTTGGACCTTTTCATAAAATTTAAGTACGTACACTACTTACATTCAATTATTTGGTTCTTCAATTCTAATATTTCTTTTTTACTTTGCTCTTGATGAAATATAGTATTTTAATAAAATACTTAATAATAATAAGCTCTAGCTAGCTTCTTTCCAGAAAGGATCGAGAAAGATAAACTGGAAATTAAACCTATGGGAGCTGCTGGCTAGTTGATTGTAATCTCAGAAACATAATAAACGGTTGATATGTGTGCAAAGTTAGATTGAGAATGCAGCAAGAGTGATATTTTTTGTAATATGAGACAGAAGATGAATGAGAAAATTATATTTTATTCTATATATTTGCTTGTACAGTGACATTACATAGCCAAAGAAAATAAAAGAGCTGTTAGAAAATAAAAAGGTAAATTTCTATAAAAGAAATAAAGGTTGAGTAACTTTATATACCAAATTTAGTTACTCCTTTTAATTCCTAAATTAGCTTATGATGGACTAAATCCGTTAAGGCTCTCTGAGGCTATTATTAGTTTTAATACTACTTAATTTCAACAAGAGCATCTTCATATTTGCAAATTGAATTCTAAAATTTTAGTTGGCACTTTCAATTTTTTTCATGGATGCATTGTAATTGCAAATTTTAAAAAATTTCACTAAATGAAAGCTTTCTTCTCTACTTTCACTCTCTCACAACTAATCAAATTCGCTGCTCTGACATTAAAAACAATTGCTAATCAATTGCATAGACGTAGGATTCTTGAAATTAAAGAATACATTTCTTTTTCTTTTTTTTTTGCAAACTGACGCGCCCATAGGCATTTTATTCCATCCTCAAACTGGACTACATAGTTAACCCTTACATATATAGCAATATCTTAGATTTGTAAAAGAGTAACTCTACTTTTTACGCTACACATTCCCACCCCAAAAACAGAATATATACTAAATATTACAAGGAGGAAGAGTAGGATATGTGTAACCCGTAACAACCTCAATGAAATTAATTTCAATTACTCCATAACAACTGTATTAATTGCAAAACTTAGTGAATTAATGGTCCTTCATTTGATATAAAAGATTGTTGTGCTGAAAGTTTGAAATTTTAAACTAAGCAATGAGGATTTATATATAGAGATAGATTATTGTAAGTTGTGAATACTACTAAAAAAAAAGTAACTATGCATTGAAAATACTAATGACACACAGTTTCGCAACTGTGTCAGTGCGCATCGTGTATAAAAGTGTTGATAAATTATATATGGTTGCGGAACTGTGTCTATATACACTTTACATACACGGTTACTACAAGAGACCTATGACAAATCTTAAAAAATAAGCTAAAACAGGATATGTACACACGGTCAAGGTAACTGTGTATGATACCAAGAGTTATGTACATGGTTATTTCCCAAGAACCGTGTATTATATAAACCATGTACATTACCTTGATGATTTCTATTTTTTTAAATGCATATTATAATGGACTAGCTAGTAAGCCATTAAATATACAATATTACACATTCAATATACATCCATAATTCAAGAAATATTCAACATTTACAAAATCATTAGTTAATAGTTAATGAGAAACCAAAACAGATACGCTAGCTATTCAAATCAAACACAAACAATATCACATCACAAAACTATATATATCAAACACAAACAGATACGCAGTATATATTGTATCAGTGGTTACAATGTTGAATTTGTCACTAATCAATTAGAAATGAATGTTTCCCTAATCGTGAGATGGTGGTGGAAACTCTACAAGGAGCCCCAATCGATGTGGTCGGTGATAATTACCAAAATCAGATGGCATGGTGCTTTTTCGCAGGGCCCTAAATTAAATTAACTTGGTCCAAACAATTGGATCGATCTTTTTTCTGGGTTCAGTTGCACTCCCTCAAACTATTCTTTGACTGGTCCATGGTTTGGATATCATCGGGGATGGTTATTCGGTCCATTTCCTTCTGGTATGACAGATGGGACGAAACTACCCTTGCTCAGATGGGCTCAAGACAACCTTCCCATAGGATATCACTGCGTGATGCAACCAACTCAAACTTGTGTGGACTCAGCCAACTACCCTTACAATCCCGAACTTCAATGAGTTGATGCATGAACTGTGGTGGAGATGGACCTATATCAAAAATAAATTAAAGAAGAAGTTCCACACCACAGCACACTCCGCCCAACCCCTTCCACTTTCTTTATTTCACTGAATTTTTTCAGATTACAATAGTAGTATGCATACACATGATTTGTATGTCTTCTTTTATATATAGAGATTCAACTTATGTTTTAATCAGAGAAAGAATCATGCATATTGATTATTAGTAGCTAATTATAGAAACAACGTAACATTATCTAAGTTTGGAGGAAGTAACTAACTAAATCTATGAGATTCCACAATATTTGTTTACTAGCAGAGGCGCTCCAGGAATATCAGAATGATTTCCATTCCTGATTTTACTCCTCCGGATCCAGTGTGCCATTCATTCTACGTGAAGCTTGTAGTTCCAACAACCTCTGATGGGTCATATATATAGTGAAAAATCGATCTATTCATAATTCATTGCTCATGACAATAGGTCGTACTGGCTGGCCTTTTTCAAAGATTTGGAATTTTAGCATTCCTCCTTCAGTTAAGGTGTTCATTTACCTTCATCTTCATGGTAAGTTGTTAACTAGGGATGTGATGCAAAGAAGGAATTTCAACTGTCGGCTGTGTGTTGGGCTGTTTGGAGGCAACGAAACTCCAAAAACTTTTGAGGACATGCTACCCCCATCTGACATAGTAATACAGTGGATTATACGAGATCGAAGCAACCCTATGGCCTATGGGTCAGGTATTGCGCAAAGAAGAAGATGGAGAGCAAGGTTCTCATAGCTTAGATTGGTTGTAATTCAGGGCGTACAAATACGTATCCTTAACTCACTGATACGGTCGCCAAATACAACTCTCTGTATGGAGACGGCACCAGTGCCGCTTCGTGCACCGCTCATGGATCTTAAGCTAAGGTGTACTTATTTTGCTCAATGCAAGATTCGAACCCGGAATAATATGTCCAGCGACATACTACTCTACCACTGCACCAACTGTTATTTGTTTTTAGAAGAGAGTAACTTTTGTATTAATATGTATATTTTAGTTATTGTACTCAGAATTTTTTTATATTAATTTGTATAATACAAATATTGAATTAATATTATAATTAAAATAAAAAAATATATATAATAGACGTCTCGTATCTGAGATTTTTTAAAATTACCATATCACCGTATCCGTATCGTATCTAATACGATACCCATACCGTATCCATACAACATAGATTTTAATTAATGCACTCACTGGCAGCCACTGCCGGGTTCATTAAAAGAAAAGAGAATTTATCCACTTGTAGTGTACACTAAATTCAATTAAATATTCTATTATAACCGGAAAAAAGTTACAATCGTCGGCTTACATGAATCTAAAAAGAATTAAAGTTCGAATAAATAATGCCTAAATTACTGTCACAAATTATATAATTCAACAAAAACTTAACAAGATGCAAATTGGATAAACGGAAACCGCACTTAATGCTAACACATGAAATTGAAATGCAATATGTATTTCATAACTCAATTTCCTATATAATTAAGATAATGAAATTGAACTCCACTCAATCTCCTATCGAATTGGCCTCCTACGATGAATTCATACCGTTAAAATATATATACTTTATGAAAGATGTATTTACATATATACAAAATTTATAAATTTGTAAACTAATTTAGTACAAAATCAAATAGTAAATATTTGACTTTATACTAAATTAATTTGAAACTTTATAAATTTAACATGTAAATGCATCAGTACTTTCAAAATAAATCGGTTTCAAACTTTCAACAGTTTAAATTTGTCATTTGAAACCAATCCGATAGATATTGAAATTAAACTTATTAATACGTACTGCTAGTACTACTACTATAGTAGTAGTAGTAGTACTAGCAGTATTAATAAGTTTAATTTCAATATCTATCGGATTGGTTTCAAATGACAAATTTAAACTGTTGAAAGTTTGAAACCGATTTATTTTGAAACCGAACTAAATTAGACGGCTCTAACTATTAAAAATCTCAGGCCTCTAACTAAATTAGACGGCTCAGATCTAAACTATAACACATTGCTGCTATCATGATATATATATATATATATATATGGGCTATTGTACTTCGCGAAGTAAAATCCCTGTTTACTTCGGGCCATATTTTGTCATTTTGAAAATTCAAACAATCGATCCGAACCGTTCAACATGTTTATATTGAAATGTGCTTGGAGACTAAATTTTACATTTTTTGGAATTTTTTTACTATTTATTAAGCCACTTTGAAAATCGCTGATCCGGTGGTCCAGAAAATTTTACTGTTTTTTACTGTTCACAGTGGATCAGCGATTTTCAAAGTGGCTTAATAAATAGTAAAAAAATTCCAAAAAATGTAAAATTTAGTCTCCAAGTACATTTCAATATTTAGAACATGTTGAACGGTTCGGATCGGTTGTTTGGGTTTTCAAAATGAAAATATGAGCGTGAAGTAAACGGGGGTTTTACTTCGCGAAGTACAATAGCCCATCTCTCTCTCTCTCTCTCTCTCTATATATATATATATAGAGAGAGAGAGAGAGAGAGAGATGGGCTATTGTACTTCGCGAAGTAAAACCCCCGTTTACTTCGGGCCATATTTTGTCATTTTGAAAATTCAAACAATCGATCCGAACCGTTCAACATGTTCTAAATATTGAAATGTGCTTGCACAACAACAAAGTAGGCACTTATTGCGAGGGTACTCCATCGCGAAAAGTAGGCACTTATCGCGAGGCACTTTTCGCGATGAAGTACCGTCATAACTTTGCTTTTTCTTTTCGCGACGGAGTACCCTCGCGATAAGTGCCTACTTTTTGTTGTGTTGGTGACCAAATTTTACATTTTTGAGAATTTTTTTACTATTTATTAAGCCACTTTGAAAATCGCTGATCCGGTGGTCCAGAAAATTTTACTTTTTTTACTGTTCACAGTGGATCAGCGATTTTCAAAGTGGCTTAATAAATAGTAAAAAAATTCCAAAAAATGTAAAATTTAGTCTCCAAGCACATTTCAATATTTAGAACATGTTGAACGGTTCGGATCGGTTGTTTGAATTTTCAAAATGAAAATATGAGCGTGAAGTAAACGAGGATTTTACTTGGCGAAGTACAATAGCCCATATATATATATATATATAGCCCCTAATGATTGCGTACTTGCGTGTGTCAAAATGTAATCATGCATAATTAATTCTTTCCTTCTATTGACGCACAAATCTCATGTTGAGCAGTTCTTTCATCTAAATAACATTTACTGTCTTGTCTTTGTGCCTTTATTTCATGCATGGAGATGTGTATAAATGAGGCCATTTTTCTTTCTCTTTCAAGGAAAAAGTCGATGAAACAAATAGCAATATAAGATAAACACAACCGTGCACAATTACTCATGATAACAATAAATTGATATTAATAAAAATATATAATTAGGATATTGGAGGATATTAAAATAATTATGATTTTGAGGTCATCACTATAGCGCAAAGATCTAATCCTAACTTATAAGGATATCAAATGGTGATATAATCTCGATGCAAGCATCATTACTTTGCTTGATCACAGATCAGAAGCATCGATCGTGACTCAATTTCTTTGTGGTCTCCAACTTAGAATTAATAACTTTTAATTTGTTTAATGTTATTCTTAACACGATATAATTGTCAGAGAGGAATAATAAGAAAACAAATTATGTAAATTGTCTCTTGATTAAATATTTGTGGAGTTGAAATTAACAAAAATTTACTTTACAATGTATTTATAATATAATTGATGAGTATTTAGATAATACATGGCATGCCAGGTTTTAAACGGCTCTTGATTTATAGCTTGATAGAGTATAGTACACCCAATTAAATTCATATATCATTGAGAATCAACATTACAGACAACGTAAAGATATTGGAATAAAAAATGTTGAGCAGTCAGTATTCAACCCGCTACATTGGATGTAATCTCAGAGGAAAAAAAACATGAAGGGTTTTTTTTTTTTTATATATGTGCAAAGCTAGATTGACAATATTTGTAGCAACTTCCACTTGATAGCCACTACCAAGTTCTAAAAAAAAAAACAGAGACAATAATTGTAGCAACTTAATGAACTTCATTTGATATATATAAAAGATTGTTTTGCTAAAAGTTCGAAATTTTCAACTAAGCAATGAGGATTTATATATAGAGATGGATTTCGCGTTTTTGTGAAGGTCAAAAAATCATTTCTATTATGTATGTGGTATTTTTTTTTAATGAACTCTATGGCACTATTACGTATTTATGTATTATTAATTATTAAATGATATAGCATATATCATGAAATGAAATAGTTTAGAATTAGATCAGCAGATATTGAGAAGGATGGATCATATTTACTATTGCTCGCAAAACTCAGATTAAAAGTTGGTCATTTCACTAATTAATATTTAAATAATGTTTTCGTGAAAATCAACATTATCAACATATTTTAACATCGCAAATAACATTAACGTTGTTGCAAAAGTTATACGGGTATACTTATATCATTATATATACAACATTTACACCAAAAATTTTAAGAATACCCTCAACCAAAAAATAATAAACCAAAAAACCACTGTTTCTGTGGAATTCCATATTTACCCGGGCCGCAATGTGAATTGGCGCCCTCCAAGATGGGGCCATCATTTGTCGTTGCGGCCCATATTTTCCTATAAATACGTTTCCGTGAGCAACATTTCATTTTTTCACCTTCACTCATTCTCTCTCCTCGGACAGCTCTCTCTTCTCTTATGAACTGTAAGTTTTTTTAATTATCTTTTCAATTTTATTTATATTTTCAGTAGGTTAATAATTAATTTAGTTAATTTATAATGTTAGGTTTGTGTGTAATTGGTTCAAAATGAGTCTTATGGTATCCATTAACACCGGTGGTGAGGTTTTACAAGGCCGTGATGGGGTTTATTATAGTCTCGGGCATGTTACTTGATCCCGGTACTGCCTGGTATTGATTATTTGTATTAATTAAACACACCACACCGTAGTTAATTAAAATTAATAACTTAAGAATTTGATTTTTTTTAAACTAAATATAAATATGTTGTTAATTAATAAAGGACAATTAGTTAACAACATATTAATATTTTTCGTATCATTGCGAATGGTTACAAATTTTATTAAGTAGAATAATTAATTAATTAATTAATTAATGTATTATATTATATACTTAATAAACTTAGCGCGTACGAATTATTAAACTAAATGTCTAATTTAAAAGTTATAAAACAATCGATTAACAACGTATTTTATTTTATATGTACTTAAATAAATTCAATTGATTATTACGGTAATTAATTAGAAGACGCACTTTTACACTACAAGTATTAAAATGCAATTTGTTATCGCACCTATTAAAGTAATGTTTAATTTATGTATTTTATCGTATAAGTAAATAGCAGGACCTTTTATATTATAAGAATTTATTTAAACAGTTTATTTTCAAATTAAAATATAATAAATATTCTATTTATGTTAGATTAAATTAAACTGAATTAGACCCAAACTGTTCTCACTCAATCGAAACCGAGTCGAACTGACTGAACCAATGAGTATCATTGGCTCCTTGCTCGCAGTATTTGGACTAATATCTTATGGGACCTTTGGTCCGATTGGCACAGCACAGGGTGCTTATCTTGTCTGTATTATTATATTAAATTTCTACACACAGTACTTAGGTACTGGACCCGATTTAAATATAAATATAATACTCTTTTTGAAGTTTTGTTTTCAGGTATCTTTGTATGTTGGCATATTAGAATAATCGCATTGGTCAACAACATCTATTATATGTATTTTTCCTTTTTAATATTTGATAAAATATGGTGTTTTAATTGTATTGGCATACACATTTAAAAATTATGTAAGTTGTACGTAGATATAGTTAAAAGTGCTTTGACCGTAGAGGATTCCTGAAGGGATAATTCTGGGTCACATACTGGGCGATTAATCGCTCACCCACAAGTTGTTTCATGCATTTTAGGTACAGAGACTAGTGATCAGCAGCAGGATTTGCCAGGAGTTGTCCCCGATGACCCCGTAGCCTGATTTAGTATTTATATGACCTTTTTGTTAAGATTTATGAATCCCAATGTTTTTGGTTCATACATTGGGATTGCTAGATCATGTATCCCTTTCATTAGCTGATGTTGTGATATTATGAGGTGGGTTGTATGGATTCTATATGTATATGTTTATTTATGAATTGTATGACTTATGCTTATTGATATTATTCACGCTTCCGTTCTTGTTTTAAATTTGTATTTGTTTAGCCTTGCGTGTTTATTGATTAATAAACACGAGGTGAGGATTGATCATGCCTTAATCCGGAATTTCCGGTTTGGGGTGTGATAGTTCTAGCCAGTTTACCAAGGCCAATTTCAATTACAAGGTCGTCATCAAGGATGATAACACTGTGGAATGCACATGCTCTTCTAATTGTCTTTCATATTGTACTGGTTGTCTTCTATGTCCTACTAGTCCTCCATATCCTATTGATTGTCTTTCATCTACTATTGGTTGTATTTCATCTTCTTCTAGTCACCTTTCATCTTATACTGGTTGTCTTTCATATTCTACTAGTTGTTTTTCATCTTCTTCTAGTTATGTTTCATCTTGTACCGGTTGTCTTTCAAGTTCTATTGGTTGTCTTCATTTACTACTGGTTGTATCTTATCTTGTATTAGTTGTTTTTCATCTTCTTCTAGTTATTTTTCATCTTGTACTAGTTGTAGTTCATGTTCTACTGGTTGTCTTTCAATTTTTTTTAGTTGTCTTTCAACTTCTACTATTAGTCTTTCATGTTCTACTGGTTGTGTGTCATTTTCTTCTAGTTGTATTTATTCTACGTCTAGTTGTATTTCATATTCTTCTTGTTGTCTTTTATCTTGTAATGGATGTGATTAGAGTCAAAATAATGATGATTTACGTAGGGTTTTGGCTTAGGTTTTGCATATTTTCTCACACTTAAGTTTAATTAATTAGAGAAAAAGGTTATTGTCACCCTTCTTTATGTTTTATTACAGAAAACAGGTTTTGGGACTATTTTACACCAAATGGAGCTAGAATCGGGTCAATCGGATCAGCGACGCTTATCGACAAAGTCTCTGTTACGGTCCGTATTGCCTAATACGGACCAAGTCTAGCACAGACCAGGAGATAGCGTGAGAAGCACTAAAACCCTCAGCGACAAGGTCCTAATACGGACCGTATCACCTGATACGGACCGTAACCGAAGGTGCCCCTTGGAAAATAACTGCCGACAGCTGTATCCAGATCAGTTTCTTAGCCCCTACTCAATCTCCAGACGTCCCTCCACTCCTATATAAGGCCCTGGACAGAAGAATAACTTATCTTTGTAATTAGGGTTATATTTGATTAAAGAGAGAAGAGAGGAGTGCTTGTAAACAATGCCATTTCGCGGCTAAGTTTCTTTTCTTAGGGCTAGGCAGTAAATCTTGTTACTCTTGATGTTTTGATATATATATTTTCTGTTGATTATGATTTCTTGTTGTTGAATCGAAATGCTTTTGTGATTTACTATCTCTTCATCTAACTTCAATGATCTAGTTTAGTCCATTAGGGTAGTGACAGTGCTTTAATGGTAAGAGAAACTATTTGTATGAATTAGCCTCGTTGAGATCTAATAGGTTTATGTGAAGAAAACCTTAGCGGGGAAACCATAAACCAGACCAACAAACGCGAACCAAGTTCCATCACTTGCGTAAGGAAAATCGCAGTGATCTGTGTAGTAACTTGTGTACTTAAGAGATCAGTCATTTGCATAAGGAAACTCGCAGTGTCCTATGTAGAATCTCGATGAAAGATCTGTCATTCTTGCGTAACATAAATCACAGTGACCTATGTGGTGTCTTTCATAAAACAACAACAGGAAATCAGACGCAACATTATCAAAGCGGATTGAGTAGCAATGGTGTGCCGAAATCCTAGGAATTCTCACCTCTATCTTTATTTTAATTACTTTTAATTGCTTTCGAATTTACATTGATCACAACAACATCTCTCAATTTTCAGATTTCGTTTAGCCTTTCGAAAGATTGTGATTCGATCGCTCAAAACTCTGAACCAATATTCCCTGTGGATCGACCTCGATTATACTACTCGATAGGATTGTGCGCTTGCAGTTCGAACCGATAGCATTTCTGAGTTTATAAATATTAAAAGAAACATTGCTCTCTTTTGAGTGATCAGGATGTCATTCATGTTCTACTAGTTGTCTTTCATATTGTACTAGTTGTATTTCATCTTCTTCTAGTTGTCTTTTATCTTGTATTTCATGTTCTTTAGGTTGTCTTTCATCTTCTACTAGTTGTTTTTCATCTTCTTCTAGTTGTCTTTCATCTTGTACCGGTTGTCTATCATGTTCTACTGGTTGTTTTCATTTAGTACTGGATGTATTTCATTTTTTCTAGTTGTTTTTCATCTTCTTCTAGTTGTATTTCATCTTGTACTTGTTGTAAATCATGTTCTACTAGTTATCTTTCATCTAATACTTATTACATTTGATCTTTTTCTTGTTGTCTTTCATCTTCTACTAGTTGGTTTTTATCTTCTTTGATTTGTCTTTCATCTTTTACCGGTTGTCATTCATGTTCTACTGGCTGTAGTTATCTTTCATTCTGTACTAGTTGTATTTCATGTTCTATTGGTGAGTCCGGCTAGTATGACATCGGTGTCATATGACACTAACTCCAAAATTGATTGAATAGACTTTAAATGATTAATCCAAACTGTTCAAACCGATTTACTCTATGAGTGATGCGTTTACATGCAAATTTTTTATTATTTCAAGTTATTTTAATATCAAATCAAGCGGTAAAAATTGTTGAAAAATGAATGTATTAAAATTAACTTAAAAACTCACACATTTGACCGCTTGACTTGATACTAAATAAATTCGAAAAATTATAAATTTTGCATTTAAAGGCACAACTAATGAAGTAGATCGGTTGGAACGGTTTGGATTCACCGTTTGAAGTCGATTTGATAGGTTTTGGAGTTGGTGTTATATAGGCTAAAATGACACTGATGTTATACTAGCCAGACTCTCTATTGGTTGTCTTTCATCTACTACTAGTTGTATTTCATCTTCTTCTAGTTGTTTTTCATCTTGTACTAGTTGTCTTTCACGTTCTACGAGTTGTTTTTCATCGTCTACAAGTTGTTTTTCATCTTGTAATAGTTGTTTTTCATGTTCTACTTGTTGTATTTCATCTTCTTCTTCTTCTTGTTTTTTCCTCTAGTTGTATTTCTTCTTCATCTAGTAGTATTTCATCATGCACTGTTTGTCTTTCATCTTCTTTTTGTTGTCATTCATATTCTACTAGTTGTTTTTCATCTTGTACTAGTTGTTTTTCATCTTCTATGAGTTGTTTTTCATCTTCTTCTAGTTGTCTTTCATCTTGTACTGGTTGTCTTTCATGTTCTACTGGATGTCTTTCATATCCTACTGATTGTCTTTCATCTACTACTGGTTGTTTTTCATCTTCTAGTCACGTTTCATCTTATACTTGTTGTCTTTCACGTTCTATTAGTTGTGATTCATCTTCTACTAGTTGTTTTTCACCTTCTTCTAGTTGTCTTTCATGTTCTTCTTGTTGTCTTTTCATCTTCCACAAATTGTTTTTTATCTTCTTCTAATTGTCTTTCATCTTGTACTGGTTGTCTTTCATGTTCTACTGATTGTCTTCATTTACTATTGGTTGTATTTCATATTGTACTAGTTGTTTTTCATCTTATACTGGTTGTATTTCACATTCTAATGGTTGTCTTTCATCTACTACTAGTTGCATTTCATCTTCTTCTAGTTGTCTTTCATCTTGTACTAGTTGTCTTTCACGTTCTACGGATTGTATTTCATCTTGTACTAGTTGTTTTTCATCTTCTTCGAGTTGTCTTTTATCTTATACTGGTCATGTTTCATGTTCTACTGGTTGTCTTTCATATACTACTAGTTGTTTTTCATGTCCTACTGGTTGTGTTTCATCTTCTACTAGTTGTTTTTCATGTTCTACTGATTGTTTTCATCTTGTACTAGTTATTTCTCATCTTCTTCTAGTTGTCTTTTATCTTGTACTGGTTGTGTTTCATGTTCTACTGGTTGTCTTTCGTATACTACTTGTTGTGTTTCATCTTCTTCTACTTGTCTCCAGATTATGGTAGTTGTCTTTCATCTTATAGAGGTTTGTCTTTCATGTTCTACTGGTTGTCTTTCATCTTCTGGTAGTTGTTATTAATCTTGTACTGGTTGTCTTTCATTTTCAACTAGTCTTTCAGGTCCTACTGACTGTCTTTCATCTACTACTGGTTGTATTTCATCTTCTTCAAGTTGTATTTCATGTTCTTCTGATTGTCTTTCATCTTCTACTAGTTGTTTTTCATTTTTTACTAATTGTCTTTCATCTTGTACCGGTTGTCTTTCATGTTCTACTAGTTTGTCTTCATTTACTACTGGTTGGATTTCATCTTGTACTAGTTGTTTTTCATCTTCTTCTAGTTGTTTTTCATCTTGTACTGGTTGTTTTTCATCCTGTACTGGTTGTCTTTCATCTACTACTAGTTGCATTTCATCTTCTTGTTGTTATCTTTCATATTCTACTAGTTGTCTTCCACGTTCTAAGGGTAGTTTTTCATCTTCTACTAGTTATTTTTCATCTTGTGCTAGGTTTTTTTCACCTTCTAATAGTTGCTTTTCATGTTCTACTGGTTGTCTTTCATCTTCTTATTGTTATTTTTTTTTGCTCTAGTTGCATTTCATCTTCTTCTAATTGTCTTTTATCTTGTACTGTTTTTCTTTCATCTTCCTTTTGTTGTCATTCATATTCTATTAGTTTTTATTCATATTTTACTAGTTGGTTTTCATCTTGTATCGTTTGTCTTTCATCTTCTTTGTGTTGTCATTCATATTTTGCTAGTTGTTTTTTATCTTGTACTAGTTGTTTTCATGTTCTACTGGTTTTCTTTCATCTTCTAGTAGTTATTTTTCATCTTCTTCTAGTTGTCTTTTATCTTGTACTGGTTGTCTTCCATGTTCTACTGATCTTCACGTCCTACTGATTGTCTTTCATCTTCTTCAAATTGTATTTCATGTTCTTCTGGTTGTGTTTCATCTTCTACTAGTTGTTTTCATCTTCTTCTAGTTGTCTTTCATCTTGTATTGGTTATAGTCCATGTTCTACTATTTGTCTTTCATATACTATTGATTGTTTTTCATCTTCTTCTAGTTGTCTTTCATATTGAACTGGTTGTCTTTCATGTTCTACTAGTCATCTTTCATCTTCTGGTAGTAGTTATTCATCTTCTCCAAGTTGTCTTTCATCTTGTACCAGTTGTCTTTCATGTTCTATTGGTTGTCTTCATTTACCACTGGTTATATACTTCATCTTGTACTAGTTGTTTTTCATCTCTTTCTTATTGTCTTTAATCTTGTATTGGTTGTTGTATTCCATGTTTTACTAGTTGTCTTTCATCTACTACTAGTTGCATTTCAATTTCTTCTAGTTGTATTTCATCTTGTACTAGTTGTCTTTCACGTTCTACGGGTTATCTTTAATCTTCTACTAGTTGTTTTTAATCTTGTATTAGGTTCTTTTTCATCTTTTAGTAGTTGTTTTTAATCTTGTTCTACTGGTTGTCTTTCATCTTCTCTGTGTCATTCATATTATACTAGTTGTTTTTCATCTTGTACTAGTTGTTTTCATGTTCTACTTGTTTCCTTTCATCTTCTGGTAATTGTTATTATCTTCTTCTAGTTGTCTTTCATCTTGTACTGGTTGTTCCGTGTTCTACTAGTATTTCATCTCCTACATACTGTCTTTCATCTACTACTGTTTGTATTCATCGTCTTCAAGTTGTATTTCATCTCCTTCTGGTTGTTTTTCATCTTCTACTATTTGTATTTCATCTTCTTCTAGTTGTCTTTCATCTTGTACTGGTTGTTTTTCATGTTCTACCAGTAGTCTTTCACGTTCTATTGGTTGTCTTTCATCATTCACTAGTTGTTTTTCATCTAGTTCTAGTTGTCTTTCATCTTGTACCGGTTGTCTTTTATATTCTACTAGTTGTCATGCATCTTCTTCTATTTGTCTTTCACCTTCTACTGTTTGTCCTTCATCTTCTGCAAGATGTCTTTTCATGTTCTACAGGTTGTCTTTCATTTTCTTCTAGTTGTCTTTTCATCTTCTACTATCTGTCTTTCATGTTCTACAAGTTGTCTTTTATCATTTTCTAGTTGTCTTTCATCTGGTACTAGCCGTTTTTCATCTTCTTTTAATTGTCTTTCATGTTCTACTGGTTATTTTTCATCTTGTACTGGTTGTTTTTCATCTTCTAAGAGTTGTTTTTCATCTTTTCTAGTTTTGTCTTTCATCTTATACATGTTGTCTTTCATGTTTTAATGAATGTATTTCATCTTCTGTTAGTTGTTTTTCATCTTCTTCTAGTTGTATTTCATCTTGTATTGGTTGTCTTCCTTGTTCTATTTATATTTCATGTCATATTGATTGTCTTTCATCTACTACTGGTTTTATTTCATCTTCTTCAAATTGTATTTCATGTTCTTCTGGTTGTGTTTCATCTTCTACTAGTTGTTTTCATCTTCTTCTAGTTGCCTTTCATCTTGTATTGGTTATATTCCATGTTTTACTAGTTGTCTTTCATATACTACTGATTGTTTTTCATCTTCTTCTAGTTGTCTTTCATATTGAACCCGTTGTCTTTCATGTTTACTGGTTATCTTTCATCTCCTGGTAGCTGGTAGTTGTTATTTATCTTCTTCTCGTTGTCTTTCATCTTGTACCAAGTTTTCTACTAGTCTTTCATGCCATACATACTGTCTTTCATCTACTACTGTTTGTATTTCATCTTCTTCTGGTTGTCTTTCATCTTGTATTAGTTGTCTTTCATGTTCAACTGGTTGTCTTTCATCTTGTACTAATTGTTTGTCATTTCTAGTTGTATTTCATATAGTATTAGTTGTTTTTCATCTTCTTCTAGTTGTCTTTTATCTTGTAGTAGTGTGTTTCATTTCTACTGGTTGTCTTTCATATACTACCGGTTGTGTGTCATCTTTTTTTAGTTCTCATTTAGATTCTAGTAGTTGTCTTTCATGTTCTACTGCTTGTCTTTCATCTTCCGGTAGTTGTTATTCATATTCTTCAAGTTGTCTTTCATGTTCTACTGGTAGTCTTTCACGTTCTATTGGTTATATTTTATCTTTTACTAGTTGTTTTTCATCTTTTTCTAGTTGTCTTTAATCTTGTACCAGTTGTCTTTCATGTTCTACTGGTTGTCTTTCATCTTCTTCTATTTGTCTTTCATCTTCTACTAGTTGTCTTTCATCTACAACTGGATGTCTTTCATCTACTACTGGTTGTCCTTCATCTTCTGCTTGTTGTATTTTCATGTTCTACTGGTTGTCTTTCATTTTTTCTAGTTGTCTTTTATCTTCTACAATTTGTCTTTCATATTCTACTTGTTCTCTTTCATCTTATACAGGTTTTCCTTCATGTTTTAATGATTGTCTTTCATCTTCTATTAGTTGTTTTTCATCTTTTTCTAGTTGTCTTTCATCTTTTACTGGTTGTCTTCCGTTTTCTACTAGTCTTTCATGTCCTACAGACTGTCTTTCATCTACTATTGTATGTATTTCATCTTCTTCTGGTTGTATTTCATCTTCTACTAGTTGTTTTCATCTTCTTCTAGTTGTCTTTCATATTGTACCAGTTGTCTTTCATCTTCTGGTAGTTGTTATTCATCTTCTTCTCGTTGTCTTAAATCTTGTACGGGTTTGTCTTCTGTTTTCTACTAGTCTTTCATATCCTACAAACTGTCTTTCATCAACTACTGTTAGTATTTTAACTTCTTCTGGTTGTCTTTCATCTTGTGTCAGTTGTCTTTCATGTTCTACTGGTTGTCTTTCATCTTATACTGGTTGTCTTTCATCTACAACTGGATGTCTTTCATCTACCACTAGTTGTCTTTCATCTACAACTGGATGTCTTTCATGTTCTACTGGTTGTCTTTCATTTTCTTCTAATTGTCTTTCAACTTCTACTAATTGTCTTTCATGTTGTACTGGTTCTCTTTCATATTTTACTGGTTGTGTGTCATCTTCTTCTAGTTGTAGTTCTTCTACATCGAGTTGTATTTCATATTCTTCTTGTTGCTTTTTATCTTGTAACTGTTGTCATTCATGTTCTACTAGATGTCTTTCATCATTTCTAGTTGTCTTTCATCTTGTACTAGTTGTTTTTCATTTTTAGTTGTATTTCATTGAACTAGTTTGTTTTTCATCTTCTTCTAGTTGTCTTTTATATTGCACTAGTTGTGTTTCATGTTCTACTTATTGTCTTTCATATACTACTGGTTGTATTTCATCTTCTTGTAGTCGTCATTCAGATTCTAGTAGTTGTCTTTCATGTTCTACTGCTTGTCCTTCATCTTCTACTAGTTGTTTTTCATCTTTTACTAGTTGTCTTCCATCTTGTATCAGTTGTCTTTCAAGTTCTACTAGTTGTCTTCATTTACTACTGGTTATTTCTTCTAGTACTAGTTGTTTTTCATCTTCTTCTAGTTGTCTTTCATCTTGTACTTGTTGCATTTCATCTTCTTCTAGTTGTCTTTCATCTAGTACTAGTTGTCTTTCACGTTCTACGGGTTGTCTCTCATCTTGTACTAGGTTTTTTTCTACTTCTAGTAGTTGTTGTTTATGTTCTACTGGTTGTCTTTCATCTTCTTCTTATTGTTTTTTTCCTCCAATTGTATTTCTTCTTCTTTTAATTGTCTTTTGTCTTGTACTGTTTCATATTCATTTTGTTGTCATTCATATTATACTAGTTTTTATTCATACTGTACTAGTTGTTTTTCATCTTCTACTAGTTGTCTTTCATCTTCTACTAGTTGTCTTTCATCTTGTACTAGTTGTTTTTCATCTTCTTCTAGTTATCTTTTATCTTGTACTGGTTGTGTTTAATGTTCTACTGGTTGTCTTTCATATACCGCTGGTTGTATTCATCTTCTTCAAGTTGTCATTCATATTCTAGTAGTTGTCTTTCATCTTAGACAGGTTGTCTTTCATCTTCTAGTAGTTGTTAGTCATCTTCTTCTAGTTGTCTTTCGCCTAGTACTAGTTGGTTTTTCCTTTTCTACTAGTCTTTCATGTCCTATTGACTGTATTTCATCTACTACTATTAGTATTTCATCTTCTTCAAGTTGTATTTCATCTTCTTCTGATTGGCATTCTTCTTCTACTAGTAGTTTTTCACTTCTACTAGTCGTCTTTCATCTTGTACCGATTGTCTTTCTTGTTCTACTAGTTGTCTTCATTTACACTAGTTGTACTTCATCTTGTACAGTTGTTTTTCTTCTCCTTCTTGTTGTCTTTCATCTTGTATTGATTGTTGTATTTCATGTTCTACTGGTTATCTTTCATCTAGTACTAGTTGCATGTCATCTTCTTCTAGTTGTCTATCACCTTGTAGTAGTTGTCTTTCACGTTCTACGTATTGTCTTTCATCTTGTACTAATTGTCTTTCATCTTCTACTAGTTGTTTTTCATCTTGTACTAGGTTTTTTTCATCTTTTAGTAGTTGTTTTTCATGTTTACTGGTTGTCTTTCATCTTCATCTTGTCATTTTTTTTTCTCTAGTTGTATTTCATCTTCTTCTAATTGTCTTTTATCTTGTACTGTTTTTCGATCATCTTCTTTTTGTTGTCATTCATATTCTACTAGTTTTTATTCATATTGTACTAGTTGTTTTCATGTTCTACTAGTCTTTCATCTTCTGGTAGTTGTTATTATCTTCTTCTAGTTGTCTTTCATCTTGTAATGGTTGTCTTCTGTTTTCTACTAGTATTTCATGTCCTACAGACTACCTTTCATATACTATTGTTTGTATTTTATCTTCTTCAAGTTGTATTTCATCATCTTCTGGTTGTCTTTCATCTTCTACTAGTTGTATTTCATCTTCCTCTAGTACTGGTTGTCTTTCATGTTCTACTGGTAGTCTTTCACGTTCTATTGGTTGTCTTTCATGATTCACTAGTTGTTTTTCATCTTCTTCTAGTTGTATTTCATCTTGTACCGGTTGTCTTTCATATTCTACTGGTTGTCATTCATCTTCTTCTATTTGTCTTTCATCTTCTACTGGTTGTCTTTCATCTCCAACTAGATGTCTTTCATCTAATACTGGTTGTCATTCATCTTTTGCTAGTTGTCTTTTCATCTTCTACTGGTTGTCTTTCATTTTCTTCTAGTTGTCTTTCATCTTCTACTATGTGTCTTTCATTTTGTTCTAGTTGTCTTTCATCTTCTACTATTTGTCTTTCATGTTCTACTTGTTTTCTTTCATATTCTAAAGGTTGTGTGTCATCTTCTTCTAGTTTTGTTTCTTGTACCTCTAGTTGTATTTCTTATTCATTTTGTTGTCTTTTCTTTTGTAATGGTTTTCATTCATGTTCTACAAGTTGTCTTTCATCATTTTCTAGTTGTCTTTAATCTTGTACTAGTTGTTTTTCATCTTCTTCTAATTATCTTTCATATTCTACTGGTTGGCTTTTATTTCTACTGGTTGTCTTTCATCTTCTTCTAGTTGTTATTCTTCTTCTTTTTCTTGTCTTTCATCCACTACTGGTTGTATTTCATCTATTACTGGTTGTATTTCATTTTCTTCAAGTTGGTTGTCTTTTCTACTAGTTGTTTTTCATCTTCTTTTAATTGTCTTTCATCTTGTACTGGTTGTATTTCATGTTCTACTGGTTGTCTTTTATCTACTTCTTGTTGTATTTCATCTTCTTCTAGTTTTCTTTCATCTTGTACTAGTTATCTTTCACGTTCTACGGGTTGTCTTTCAGCTTCTACTAGTTGTTTTTCATCTTCTAGTAGTTATTTTTCATGTTCTACTAGTTGTCTTTCATCTTCTTCTTGTTATTTTTTTTTCTCTAGTTTTATTGATCTTCTTGTAGTTGTCTTTTATCTTCTTTCATTTGTCTTTCATCTTCTTTTTGTTGTCATTCATAATCTACTAGTTTTTTATTCATCTCTACTAGTTATTTTTCATCTTGTACTAGTTGTTTTTCATCTTCTAGTAGTTATTTCTACTGGTTGTGAGTCATCTTCTACTGGTTGTCTTTCATATACTAATGGTTGTATTTCTTCTTCTTCAAGTTGTCATTTAGATTCTACTAGCTGTCTTTCATCTTATACAGGTTGTCTTTCATCGTCTGGTAGTGGTTTTTCATCTTCTTCTAGTTATATTTCATCTTGTATTGTTGTCTTTCTTGTTCTACTAATATTTCATGTCCTACTGATTGTCTTTCATCTCTACTGGTTGTATTTTATCTTCTTCAAGTTGTATTTCTTGTTCTTCTGGTTGTGTTTCATTTTCTACTAGTTGTTTTCATCTTCTTCTAGTTGCCTTTCATCTTGTATTGGTTGTAGTACATGTTCTACTAGTTGTCTTTCATATACAACTAGTTTTTCATCTTCTTCTAGTTGTCTTTCATATTGTACAAGTTGTGTTTCATGTTCTACTAGTAGTCTTTCATCTTCTGGTAGTAGTTATTCATCATCTTCAAGTTGTCTTTCATTTTGTACTGGTTGTCTTTCATCTTCTGGTAGTTTCATCTTTCTTCTAGTTGTCTTTCATCTTGTACTGGTTGTCTTATGTTTTCTACTAGTCTTTCATGTCCTACTGTTTGTATTTCATCTTTTTCAAGTTGTATTTCATCTACTAGTTGTTTTTCATTTTCTTCTAGTTGTTTTTCATCTTGTACCAATTGTCTTTCATGTCCTACTGGTTGTCTTTCATCTTCTGGTAGCTAGTAGTTGTTATTCATCTTCTTCTCATTGTCTTTCATCTCGTCCTATATTTTCTAATAGTCCTTCATGTCTTACATACTGTCTTTCATCTACTACTGTTTGTATCATCTTCTTCTAGTTGTCTTTCATCTTGTACTAGT
The DNA here is from genome assembly GCA_025461045.1 of Carex parvula. NCBI lineage: Eukaryota > Viridiplantae > Streptophyta > Magnoliopsida > Poales > Cyperaceae > Carex > Carex parvula. The sequence goes on along the minus strand of JAJGRW010001795.1, from coordinate 33,286 downwards.
TGTATTTCATGTTCTTCTGATTATCTTTCCATCTACTACTAGTTGCATTTCATCTTCTTATAGTTGTCTTTCTTCTTGTACTAGTTGTCTTTCACGTTCTATAGGTTGTTTTTCATCTTGTACTAGTTTTTCATCTTGTACTAGTTGTTTTTCATCTTCTACAAGTTGTTTATTATCTTCTAGTAGTTGTTTTTCATGTTCTACTGGTTGTCTTTCATCTTCTTATTGTTGTTTTTTTTTCTCTAGTTGCATTTCATCTTCTTCTAATTGTTTTTTATCTTGTACTGTTTTTCTTTCATCTTCTTTTTGTTGTCATTCATATTCTATTAGTTTTTGTTCATATTTTACTAGTTGTTTTTATCTTGTATCGTTTGTCTTTCATCTTCTTTGTGTTGTCATTCATATTCTACTAGTTGCTTTTTATCTTGTACTGTTCTTTTCATGTTCTACTGGTTGTCTTTCATCTTCTAGTATTTGTTTTTCATCTTCTTCTAGTTGTATTTGATCTTGTATTGGTTGTCTTCCTTATTCTACAAATATTTCATGTCCTACTTATTGTCTTTCATCTACTACTGGTTGTATTTCACCTTTTTCAAGTTGTATTTCATGTTCTTCTTGTTGTGTTTCATCTTATACTAGTTTTCATCTTCTTCTAGTTGTCTTTCATCTTGTATTGGTTGTCGTCCATATTGTACTAGTTGTCTTTCATATACTACTAGTTGTTTTTCATCTTTTTCTAGTTGTCTTTCATATTGTACAGGTTGTCTTTCATGTTCTACTAGTTGTTTTTCATCTTCTGGTAGTAGTTATCTTTCATCTTGTACTGGTTGTCTTTCATGTTCTACTGGTTGTCTTTCATCTTTTGGTAGTTGTTATTCATCTTCTTCTAGTTGTCTTTCATCTTGTACTGGTTGTCTTCTGTTTTCTACTAGTCTTTCATGTCCTACAGGCTGTCTTTCATCTAATATTGTTTGTGTTTCATCTTCTTCAAGTTGTATTTCATCTTCTTTTGGTTGTTTTTCATCATCTACTAGTTGTTTTTCATCTTTTTCTAGTTGTCTTTCATCTTGTACCAGTTGTCTTTCATGTCCTACTGGTTGTCTTATATCTTCTGGTAGCTGGTAGTTGTTATTCATCTTCTTCTCGTTGTCTTTCATCTTGTACTATATATTCTACTAGTCCTTCATGTCTTACATACTGTCTTTCATCTACTACTGTTTGTATTTCATCTTCTTCTAGTTGTCTTTCATCTACTATTGTTTGTATTTCATCTTCTTATAGTTGTCTTTCTTCTTGTACTAGTTGTCTTTCACATTCTATGGGTTGTTTTTTATCTTCTACTAGTTGTTTTTGATCTTGTACTAGGTTTTTTTCATCTTCTAGTAATTGTTTTTCATGTTCTACTAGTTGCTTTCATCTTCTTCTTGTTGTTTTTTTTCATCTAGTTGTATTTTATCTTATTTTAATTGTCTTTTATGTTGTACTATTTTTCTTTCATCTTCTTTTTGTCATTCATATTCTACTAGTTTTTATTCATATTGTACTAGTTGTTTTTCATCTTGTATTGTTTGTCGAAATCTTCTGTGTTGTCATCCATATTCTACTAATTGTTTTGCATCTTGTACAGGTTGTTTTCATTTTTTACTTGTTGTCTTTCATCTTCTAGTAGTTGTTTTTCATCTTGATCTAGTTGTATTTTATCTTGTACTGTCTTCCATGTTCTACTAGTCTTTCATGTCTTTCATCATTCACTAGTCTTTCATGTCTTTCCTCATTCACTATTTTCATGTTCTAGTAGTTGTCTTTAAACTTCTACTGTTTGTCTTTCATGTTCTACTGGTTCTCTTTCATGCTCTACTGGTTGTGTGTCAGCTTCTTCTAGTATTTCTTCTACGTCTAGTTGTATTTCATATTCTTCTTTTTGTCTTTTATTTTGTAATGGTTGTCATTCATGATCTACTAGTTGTCTTTTATCATTTTCTTATTGTATTTCATCTTGTACTAGTTGTTTTTCATCTTCTTCTAGTTGTCTTTCATCTTTTATTGGTTGTGTTTCATGTTCTACTGGTTGTCTTTCAAATACTATTGGTTGTATTTCATCTTCTTCTAGTTGTCATTCATATTCTAGTAGTTGTCTTTCATCTTATACAAGTTGTCTTTCATGTTCTACTGGTTGCCTTTCAATCTTCTAGTAGTTGTTATTGATATTCTTCTAGATGTCTTTCATCTTGTACTGGTTGTCTTTCGTTTTCTACTAATCTTTCATGTCCTACTGACTGTCTTTCATCTTCTACTGGTTGCATTTTATCTTCTTCAAGTTGTATTTCATTTCTTCTGGTTGTCTTTTATCTTGTACTAGTTGTTTTTCATCTTCTTATAGTTGTCTTTCATCTTGTTCCGGTTGTATTTCATATTCTACTTGTTGTCTTTCTTCTTCTTCTAGTTGTCTTTCATCTTGTACTATTTGTCTTTCATGTTCTACGATTTCTCTTTTATCTTCTACTAGTTGTTTTTCATCTTGTACTAGGTTTATTTCTTCTTCTAGTAGTTGTTTTTCATGTTCTGGTGGTTGTGTTTCATCTTTTTCTTGTTATTTTTTTTTCCTCTAGTTGTATTTCATCTTCTTCTAATTGTTATTTATCTTGTACTATTTTTCTTTCATCTTCTTTTTGTTGTCATTCATATTCTACTAGTTTTTATTTTCTTCTAGTTGTCTTTTATCTTGTGCTAGTTGTATTTAATCTTCTACTAGTTGTTTTTCATCTTGTACTGGTTGTTTTCATCTTCTTCTAGATGTATTTCTTCTACCTCTAGTTGTATTTTATATTCTTCTTGTTGTCTTTTATTTTGTAATGGTTGTCATTCATGTTCTACTAGTTGTCTTTAATCATTTTCTAGTTGTCTTTATCTTGTACTAGTTGTCTTTCATCATTTCTAGTTGTTTTTCATTTTGTACTGGTTGTGTTTCATGTTCTACTGGTTGTCTTTCATCTTCTTCTAATTGTCATTCAGATTCTAGTAGTTGTCTTTCGTCTTATACAGGTTGTCTTTCATCTTCTAGTAGTCGTTATTCATATTCTTCTAGTTGTCTTTCATCTTGTACTGATTGTCTTTTATTTTCTACTAGTCTTTCATGTCCTACTGACTGTCTTTCATCTACTACTGGTTGTATTTCATTTTTCAAGTTGTATTTCATGTTCTTCATGTTGTATTTCATGTTCTTCATGTTGTCTTTTATCTTCTAAATAGTTGTTTTTCATCTTCTACTAGTTGTCTTTCATCTTGTACCGGTTGTCTTTCATATTCTACTAGTTGTCGTCATTTACTACTGGTTGTATTTCATCTTGTACTAGTTGTGTTTCATCTTCTTCTAGTTGTCTTTTATCTTGTACTGGTTGTATTTCATGTTCTTCTGATTGTTTTTTCATCTACTACTAGTTGCATTTCATCTTCTTCTAGTTGTTTTTCTTCTTGTTGTCTTTCACGTTATATGGGTTGTTTTTTATCTTCTACTAGTTATTTTTTATCTTGTACTAGGTTTTTTTCATCTTCTAGTAGTTGTTTTTCATGTTCTACTGGTTGTCTTTCATCTTCTCCTTGTTTTTTTTTTTTCCTCTTGTTGTATTTTATCTTCTTTTAATTTTCATTTATGTTGTACTGTGTTTCTTTCATCCTCTTTTTGTCATTCATATTCTACTAGTTTTTATTCATATTGTAGTAGTTGTTTTTCATCTTGTATTGTTTGTCATTCATCTTCTTTGTATTGTCATTCATATTCTACTAGTTTTTTTCATCTTCTACTGGTTGTTTTCATGTTCTACTGGTTGTCTTTCATCTTCTAGTAGTTGTTTTTCATCTTCTTCTAGTTGACTTTTATCTTGTACCGGTTGTCTTCCATGTTCTACTAGTCTTTCATGTCCTACTGATTGTCTTTCATCTACTATTTGTTGTATTTCATCTTCTTCAAGTTGTATTTCATAGTTTTTCAAGTTGTATTTCATGTTCTCCTGGTTGTCTTTCAGTTTCTACTAGTTGTTTTTCTTATTCTTCTAGTTGTCTTTCATCTTGTACCGTGTTGTCTTTCATGTTCTACTAGTCTTTCATGTCTTACTGTGTCTTTCATCTACTATTGGTTTCATGTTTTTCAAGTTGTATTTCATGTTCTCCTGGTTGTCTTTCAGTTTCTACTAGTTGTTTTTCTTCTTCTTCTAGTTGTCTTTCATCTTGTACCGGTTGTCTTTCATGTTCTACTAGTTGTCTTCATTTACTACTGATCAATGTTATCAGAACCAGACCGGATTGGTCGGTTGGACCAGATTAAACCGGAACCTGAGTCCTTTCCAGTTTGGTTTGATTAGGAGACCACTTTTGTTATTGTATCGCTAGAAATCGGTTTAATGGGACGGTTTTAGATAAAAAAAACGAGTAACCCGTTTTATACTGGTTCACTTTTGTACAATTTTTTCCTTGCATTAAATATAAGAAAGAAGTAGGAGATTGTTATTGGCTAGCTTCTTACATCCGTACACCATCACATGTAAAGTCAGTAAGTTACATACTATGTTAGAATTTATTTTATTCTATAAATTTTACACATAATCCCTCAAAATATATATTCTAAGAGAATAGATTATGTATATATGATAAAACGTCTCAAGGAGTAGGTTGTGCTTAAATCAAACTATATTTATTTTTCTATATTTAATTCTCTTCAAAGTAACAATGATCACTATTTTACTTTTCTTCTAATTTTCATTTTTTTTTTGAAGTTTTATATTTTTATTAAGATATAATTTATTATTTTTACAAATTATCAAACAAAATAGAAGCTTTACCTACCTTAAAAACATTCAATCTTTTTTCAATAAAATCAGTATTATTATTTTTTAAATATCAACTTTTGAAATATATTTATAAATACTTTCTTATATTATTTAATATGTATGTATCAATTTTTACAAATATTATACAAAAAGATATGATTATTTTATAATAATTCTCATATCTCATATAAGTAGGTATTTAAATAAATCAGCAATTGAACCGGTTGAACCATCGGTTCGACCAGTAAACCGTTAACCTAAAGCTTTAGCGGGTTGATGTCCAGTCCGGTTCTGATAACATTGCTACTGATTGTCTTTCATCTACTACTGTTTGTATTTCATCTTTTTCAAGTTGTATTTCATGTTCTTCAAGTTGTATTTGTCTTTCATCTTCTACTAGTTGTTTTTCATCTTCTTCTAGTTGACTTTCATCTTGTACCGGTTGTCTTTCATGTTCTACTTGTTGTCTTCATATACTACTGGTTGTATTTCATCTTATACTAGTTGTTTTTCATATACTTCTAGTTGTCTTTCATCTTGTACTGGTTGTATTTCATGCTCTACTGGTTGTCTTTTATCTACTACTGGTTGTATTTCATCTTCTTCTAGTTGTCTTTCATCTTGTACTAGTTCTCTTTCTCGTTCTACCGGTTGTCATTCATCTTTTACAAGTTGTTTTTGATGTTGTACTGGTTGTCTTTCATCTTTTTCTATTTGTCTTTCATGATGTACTGGTTGTCTTTCCTCTACAACTGGATGTCTTTCATTTACAACTGTTTGTACTTCATGTTCTGCTAGTTGTCTTTCATGTTCTACTGGTTGTTTTTCATTTTCTTCTAGTTGTCTTTTTTTCTTCTATTTTTTTTCTCATGTTCAACCGTTCTCTTTCATATTCTACTGGTTGTGAGTCATCTTCTACTGGTTGTCTTTCATATACTAATGGTTGTATTTCTTCTTCTTCAAGTTGTCATTTAGATTCTACTAGATGTCTTTCATCTTATACAGGTTGTCTTTCATCATCTGGTAGTGGTTTTCATCTTCTTCTAGTTGTCTTTAGTCTTGTATTGGTTGTCTTCCATGTTCTACTAATATTTCATGTCCTACTATTTGTCTTCCATCTACTACTGGTTGTATTTCATCTTCTTCAAGTTGTATTTTATGTTCTTCTGGTTGTGTTTCATCTTTTACTAGTTGTTTTCTTTCTTCTAGTTGTCTTTCATCTAGCACTGATTGTCTTTCAGGCTCTACTGATTGTTTTTATTTACTACTGATTGTATTTCATCTTGTACTAGTTGTTTTTCATCTTCTTCTAGTTGTCTTTCATATTCTACTACCTTTTTTATTAATCTTCTACTAATTATTTTTTATCTTGTACTGGTTGTTTTTCATCTTCTATGAGTTATTTTCCATCTTCTTATAATTGTCTTTCATCTTCTACTGGTTGTCTTTCATATTTTAAGGTTGTCTTTCATCTTATGGTAGTTGTTTTTTATCTTCTTCTAGTTGTCTTTCATCTTGTATTGGTTGTCTTCCATGTTCTACTAGTATTTCATGTCCTGCTTATTTGCTTTCATCTACTACTGGTTGTATTTCATCTTCTTCAGGTTCTACTTCACATTCTTCTGGTTGTCTTTCATCTTCTACTAGTTGTTTTAATCTTCCTCTAGTTGTCTTTCATCTTGTACCGGTTGTCTTTCATTCTCTATTGGTTGTCTCTTTTACTAATGGTAGTATTTCATCTTGTACTAGTTGTTTTTCATCTTCTTCTAGTTTTCTTTCATCTTGTACTGGTTGTATTTCATGTTCTACTAGTTGTCTTTCATCTACTACTAGTTGCATTTCATTTTCTTCTAGTTGTCTTTCAGATTCTTGTAGTTGTCTTTCATCTTATACAGGTTGTCTTTAATATTCTTATGGTTGTCTTTCATTTTCTGGTAGTTGTTTTTTATTTTCTTCTAGTTGTCTTTCATCTTGTACTGATTGTCTTTCATTTTCTAGATTTAGTACCAATTCACCTTGCATCTTCTCCCATTTTTTTTGGAAATCAGGCAAAAGGGAAGGAATAACACGAGATGGGGTACTCCCTCTCAAAATATGCACTCCCCCTTAATTTAATAAAATTTGTAAATTAAAACATAAAAATAAGTAATTTTATGCTAGCATTTTACAGTTTGAATTATGCAAAGAGTATAATTCATAAAGATTTTAACAGTTTAAATTTTAACTCTAAGCATAGATGCAATTAGTCATTATCAACAACAATTCAGATTTTAGTTTAAAGGGTTTTCATTTTCTAATTGCAATTTTATGACAACTTGATCATGTAATGCACAAAATTATGTATAAAATTTTGATAATCTTACGAGAAAAATAAAACATTAGCATAGCAACAGTTATTTAGTGATTTAAATCCTATTTATCCTTGGTACGATTATTATGCCTATTTTTAAAGCATCATTTTAATACAAATCCTTTTCAATTCTATTACCAATGAGATCAAGCATCTTTTTTAAACAAGATTTGTTTACTATCTCCCCCTTTAAAGGTTTAAACATAAGAGGGAGATCTTATTGTCATGATTCTAATCTTTTTGTGATTTGCGAGCCCAAACAACATTTGATTTGTTGTTTTCCTCCTAAATCTGCAGTTAGTGAGATGTGTCCAATTCTATGACAATAATCACAAAAGGTTGTGTAGTTTTTGTGAGGAGTTGTTTTAAAAATAGGGTTAATTTGTGGTCGATCTCTTAATCCCTGAGCTTGAGTCCTTGGTTTCAATATAGTCTGGTTCATATTTCTATAAAGCATATTTTTAATTCTATAATTATGGGACTCATGGTTCTTGGGATGTTGGGGAACATCTCTAAGTACTCTAATTGTTTGGGTACCTGTTAGACCAATACAATTTATTTTATAAATATTATTATTATAGGACTATACATTGTTTTTAAAAAAATTCCTATTGAATAGTACTCGACTATACTGTGCATTTTGAGAAAACATGTTAGTATTATTACATTTTAGTCCTACATGATTTTGTTTAAACATTTGAGTATGCTCCTTTTTTTACTGTTGGGCCTGGTGAGGATATGGATTCAAATGAGGATTTACCCTTCTTGCATCCATTACATATATCCTCACAAAATTACAGTGATCCGCCCTAATGATATTCTCAGTTTCATTGGGTGATCCTAAGGCCTCCTTTTCGGTTTCCAGAGTTTGAACTTTTAACTTTAACTCCTCAATTTCTTCTAAGTGTGATTTACGATTTTTATTTTTAATTTAGACTTCTAATTCTTCAATTTTAAACTTACAGTTTATTAGTTTAAATTCTAAAACTTTGTTTAAAATTTTATCCCTTTTAAATTCACATTTTGATTTTGTAGGTGGTAAATTTTTAATTTCAATGACTCTATTTTATCTACATCTGACTGACTGGTGTATGACTCTTTTGGTACTGACTCAAGGACCTTTACCTTAGACTCAAGATCAAGAACCTTATATCTTAATTTTTGAATGTGTTCATCTCTTCTGACTACAGCAATGGTGAAATCATCCAGTAGAGATCTCAACCTAATTATATTTTGGTGTACAAGATTCTTGTTAAATAAAATGCTTGACTCATTGGTTTGTCTATCTAGATTGATCAGGTCTGATTCAGTATCAATAGTCATGTTATGGTCTTTAATCAGTTCACAATTATTTTTATTGCATTCTAAACTGTGAGTTAGGTTTACCTCATTAGAAGAACTTGTCGAGGCATCTCTTACTTCCTCGTCATCTTCCTCATAGTTGATGACTTTCTCTATGCTTTTGAGGAATTCAATCATCAACTTGTCGGTGATGTTCTAATTGGCAATTATAGCATCTATGTTAGCCTTTGCCAAATGCAAGGTTGGCTACTTGTTCATCATCTCATTCAGACTCTTCACCCTTATCTTCATCATCACTTATCTCTTCGCCCCATAAGCTTTTCATAGCATTTGCCTTCTTTTTGCCTTTGTACCCCTTCTCATCTTTGTCTTGGTCAATTTTGCTGACTATCTCCATCTTTGTTTCTTATGTTTGGAAAGATCCTCTAGTATGTGTGTATTGAGTGCCCCCTCTATGACACATGAAGCACACCTCCTTTTTGCTTTCACCTTCTCGTTCTTTATTAAATTTTCTTTCAAAACTGAGTATTCTCTGCAGCATTTTGGAAAATATCTTGCTTTCAATTTGGGAATCATCCTCAGGTTTGTTGAAATAATTATTGTTTGATTTTGAGGAACTGGGATTGTTGATAGATGTTGTTGGTTTTGTGCTTGAAAGGCTATGGTTTTTGTTTTCGTCTCTCTTGTTCTCGGAGTTGTTTAAGTTTTTCTTCAAAGTTTCTCAAATGTGCATAGACATCATCTGGTGTATATGTTCGAATCCCAGCAAGAGCTTCTAAAGCGCCCACCAGTGATCCCCATCCATCTTCCCTATGCATAATACGTAAAAGTTTTCCTGCAATCTTTTCATCATCTAATGGTTCTCCAAGTTCAATGAATTCACTTTGCAAATGCATTATCCTGTTATACATATCATCTACAGATTCTTTATGACCAATTCTAAAGGTTTCAAACTGAGTTTCAAGTCCAATTAATTTGGTACGTTTCATTTGAGGAGTACCCTCATACCTATTAACATGATTATCCCACATTTCTTTGGCAGTTTTGGCATTAGTAAAAACCACAGCTTTGTCCTCGCTTACTGTGTTTATTAGTACATTTATTGCGTTATCATTTTTCTTCTTTAACTCTTTTAAGGCTGGAAATTCTTCCTGGGAACCTTCGTGTATACCCATTTTCAATAACTTTCTATAGTTCAAGGATGTTTAGGTAGTTTATCATGGATCTTTTCTATTGACTAAAGTTCTTAGCAACGGTACCAAACATGTGGGGTTCCCTAACAATTCTAGGTTGTTGTTGTGCCATATTGGATCTAAACAATTCAATTTAAATATGAGCAACCTGCTCTGATACCACTTTGTTGTCCCTACGGCACCTAGATGGGGGGTGAATAGGTTTGTTTAAAAATTTAACTCTATCTACTAATTATCTAACGTATAAATTAAATCTAAGTGTACGTGTGTGTTAGAGTGTAGTTCTTGGCGGAATCAAGAACTTGTAAGTAAAATGAATAAATAAATAAATAATAAAGTATAGTAAAGTAAATAGATAGAATTAGAAAGTGTGACACAGAAGTTGGTAACGAAGTTCGGTCTCTGAAGGACCTACGTCTTCGGGGCAACGCAACCTTAATAGGCGCACTTTTCTATTACCCAATGAAGAAAGGAATACAAGTTGTGACCGATACGAGACAACACTCCTGTGGTCCACACAAATGATAGATTGAGCGCAACAACTCAAAAGAAATAATGGTGAGCACACATGCTCCGGTATGAGCGAGCTCGCAGGCTCTAAGTCCAGACAATCACTACTCTCACTCTAAGCTCACTATGGATCAATTTAGGTGGAGTATATCTGAGGTTGCTGGAAAGGATTATAAATGGTTTAAGCACAAGCAACAATGAACTGGCTAAACCTCAAAGGATTTCTAAAGTGGAGGCGCAAAAGTTATTCTTATGTGTAAGTTTTAGAGGAAGAACCGACCATCTATCTATAGTGGTGGTTTTGAATCTCCCAAATAGAGAAACAACTATAGGATTTCATGTCACACTCATAGTGATAAAGTTTTCACTATGGCTGAGGCAAATCTCAAGATTTGCAGAATCAGAATTTGTCAAAGTTTGCTTGTGCTTAGATACCACTATTGGCCTGCCTAATTAATTCATATTTTGAATTTGAATTTCTAGCTATGCAACGGCTAGAATCAGGCAGTCGCAACCTCATATCTACTTTACTATATTTTTAGACATAAATAAAAATTTCAACATGAAATGGTAAAGTGTGATCTTCATAATCTTCATGACTTTTATCTTCATATGATCTTTCATAATTCATCACCTTTATTGATATCCGACATTCCAAATGACTCGTGCAAATCTTCCATCAGATCATATTCATCAGGTAATTCCTTGTAGCTCGAGGAGATCATGCAACATATGATCTCGTGCACCATATTAAAAAAAATAAACCAAAAATCATGTTTTGTGGGGATTTCGAAAAATACCAGGGCCTCCAAGTCAATCTGCAGCCCCATTCTTGGGGTAGCAGATTGGCTTGGCGGCCCTCCAAAAACCTAAAAATACACTGTAATATTAAATATATTTAGGTTTTTGAGGAGCCTCCAAACCAATATGTGGCCCCCAAAGAATGGGGCCGCAAATTAGTTTGGAGGCTCTGGTATTTTTCGAATTTCCCATCATTTGGAGTATTTTGGTTTTTTAATTTTTTTTTAAATGGTATAAATAAAAAATTCGGCTCTATAAAGTAACTATGCGAGCATGGAAAATTATACATCCAAGTATCCAACGTAAGCAAAACTAATTAAGCTTAAAGTAACCAGCTCATAGAATGACCTAAATGAAATATATGAGAGAAAATAAAACGAGTAAATAACCATGCAAGCAACAGAATTCTAATCACAAAAAAAGACAAATTTATTAAATAAAATTTCCAAGCATGGAAAACTCCATATTTCGAATTGTTGCTGCTAAAAATGAGACACTGGAGAAAACCATTTTGCAAAATCTATGGCCAATCTGAACTCAACACAATCTAATCTTGTTTGTTTTAACCCTTCTCTGACATGGAGAAATGACTTCTCAAAAGGATCCCAACCCAGTCTTGTATTTTACTAATGAATATTGGCCTCAGGGGCGGATTCAAGATTTCTGTCAGAGTAGGGCACTAATTGGGTTTAGATAGCTAATCGAATTCAAATCTATTAACTTATCGGCTACACAATTGCGATTTCTGTCAGAGTAGGGCACTAATCGGGTTTAGATAGCTAATCATTAACTTATCAAGTATACAATTACCACTCAGTCCCTATAACTATGTTTATTAAAAAATCTGTTATAAATATAAAATCGATTGATACAGTATTGAAATATTTTTTCTAAGCTAATTAAAAATTCATTTGACACAGTTTAAAGTGGGACTGTTCTTAGCAAATTAGCAAATTGAAGTGAAAGCTTAGATAAAAATTTAACCGAAATATATGTATTGAATAATAAAAGGTCCAAAAAGTTCAACCGGCCCAATTTCTTATAATTGTAATGATATGTCCCACCATCAGACCTTTCTTGTTCTCTTGTCCTCCTTCATTCTATTTACGAAATAGAGCATTGCAGATTTGAAAAAAAAAAAAAAAAATATGCAATATCAACCAAAGCTCGGAAGGAATCGGTTCAAGAATCAAACTAGCTCAAGCCAGAGGTAGACACTACTTCGGACCGGGGATAGGCGCCATGAACAATTAGTACTTGGTCAAAAATAAAAATAAAAATCCAGAAATAAACACTTGCCTACCTCAATTCCTTCTTAGATCCGACGTTGATTGGCCTATATTTTATCTTCTTTACCTTTGTTTTTCCTGTTGGAGATAGCTGATGTATATCAAAAACTTAGTTGAGAACACAGCATATCTCTTAGTTGTGATTTTTCTCCTAAAAAATTCTTAGTCATGTGTTCAGATTCAATCTTTCAAGGCAATAAATGATTTATTTCTATGCGAAGATGAAGAAGAAAAGGAGAGACAGATCTGGAGTAAATTGAATTTACTAATTTTCTCTCTCTTCAAGAGTCTAAATTACATACTACATATAAGCAAGATACATGACATATTCAAATAGCAATTTGGATCATAACATAACAATTTCCTTCTTGGGCTCATTTCTTACCATTGGTTGACCTAATTTCATATTTGAACAAATAGGGGTAACTAAGTCTAAAATTGCTTGTACATAGACACCGTTCAACTCAAAGTTTTATCCCACCCCCTCCCCCCAATTAATCATACTCGGCCGAATACCGTTGGGATACGTCATCAACTGAGTATATAATGGCATATCTCAACGCCTCTCTCAGCCAAATGGTACGCTGTCCCTCAGATTACATCAAATTGGTACTATTGGATAAACAACACTAAGCTTCAGATTACATCATCAACAATGCATTTGAGAAAATGAGATTAGTTGATTGCCTAAGCACACAAGTTGAATCTCTCTAATCAACAGCTAGAAAATGATAAGCAGGAAAGGTAAACAGAAAACGCAATTGGATGCAGCAAAATTCCCAATATGGTTGAGCAACTTAAATAGAGTGTGAGCAGTCAGAGATTGAATAATACCAAATTGGGGAGCCATTGCCAAACTTTTAACAGAAGTCCATTCATTTATTTGTTCAAAGTTTCTAAACAATTCTCAACTCTCACTAAAGATGGTACTAAGATGTCCCCAAAAATCATAGCTTCACCACTACCAAACAAATTTACCAGATTAACACTTCAAAGAAGCATTTATTAGAAATCTAGTCAGACAATTTTGTCCCGGGTGGGCCCTTCCTCCTACGAGTTGTCCTTTTTGTGACAAAAGGTGTATTCCCATGGGCATTCAAGCCCTTCTCTGTACCAGGCCTAGCAGCTTCGTTCATGCTCATTTGCCTCCTTAGCCTCAAAATCTCCCCTTTGGCCGAAGCCAACTCCTCTTCGAGCCTCTTTACCCTCAGCTCCAAGCTCTCTCTCTCTCCACCGAGCCGGTCAATCACATTCTGTGCATCCTCTAAATTCTCCTTTGCATGTTTTGAGGTATCCTTTTGATCATTTAATGCCTTCAGAAAGCATTGCCTTTTCGGCCTCAAGTGTGCCATTTCTCCCATTGGTGTTCTCTAACTCTCTCGAGAGAAGCATTGCACTCTTGTTCATCTCGTCTAAAGATCGAGTTGCCTCGTCTAAGTCAGATTCTAGAGCCTTTCTCACATCTGAATCCGCATTGATTTTTCTTACTAACGCCTCGATCTCCTTGTTCATGGTTGAGATAAGTTTTTTCTCTTCCTTCAACTCCAAGTTAGCCGATTCAAGTTTCTTGTAGGTCTCAACCAGCTCCATTTTAAGGTTTTCACGCTCTTCTGTGACAGCTGTCAGCTCGCTATTGGTTGCTGCAAGGCTCTCTTGTGACTTGTTGAATGCATCCTGGACTGAAGTGAGGTCAGTGATGAGGGCTTTCATGGCTGAGTTTGATTCCTCCAGCTTGTCTGTTAGAATTTTCTTTTCTTCTGAGAATTCATTTGTGATTAGAGAAATATTTCCTAGTAATTCTTCATAAGACTTTTTCATCTCACCAAGACCATCAAATAGCTTGGATGCCTCCAGTTTAGAGGCCTCCAGTGCTTCTTTGGTAGAGTCCAGAGCATTTTGCAAATTTTTCGCAATTTCAGCTTCCTTTTCTAACATGAATTTTGTTTCGTCCCTTTCCCTTTCCAACTCAGATATTTTAGCATGGCCATTGTTAATTTCATCTAATGCAGCTGAAAGTTTCTCTTCTAGTTCTTTAAGGTTCTCATCTTTCTTGGTTAGGAGATCCAAATCGGTGCTTGCTCTTTTCTCAGAAAAGACCCTCAAGTTCTCGTAATCACGTATGAGTTCCTCAATTTTTATTTCCATTTCACTTTTCTCAGCATCTAACAACAAAATTTTCTCATTTAGTGAATTGATCAGGGAATCCCTCTCACTCAGCTCTTCTCTAGTACTAGAAATCTCGCCTTTCAGTTGTTCTATAGTTGAGATGGCTTGCTGGAGTTTCTCTTTAGTGGCATCAAAATTCAACTTCAATTTCTCAAATTCAGCCTCCTTTGTCGAAAGTGCCGAACTAAGTTCCTTGATGCCCTGCTCCTTCTCACTAATTTCTAGGTTAATTGAACTAATCATATCCTCCAATGCCTTGATCATCTCCAGTTTGTCCCTAATGTTCTCCTCAAGTGAACTTTTATCTTCTTCAGATTTTGCAATTAGACCCTCAAGTCTTGCAATTTCAGACTTCAGCCCCCGGGCCGACATTTTTTCACCATTTAATTCCTTACCAAGAGACTCTATAGTCCTTTTTGTTGAGTTCAATTTGTTTAGGAGGGCAGCCTCCTCTTCCATGAGTTTGTTTAATTGTTTGCTTTGTTCGTCCTTCACTTTCATAAGGGCTTCTTCATAGTTCTTACGAATTTGGAATGTTTCTTTCTCAGTTTCACCAAATTTATCTTGCATCTGTATTTCAAATTTCAGAAAGCATGGTCTTTATTAATTGAAAATAGCAATTGGATTACAAAAAATGCAGAATTCAATCTCAGAATTGGTACTGTTTCAATCCCTAATGGTACTACAGTAAATTTTCTGTGAATACAATTGATCTTGATTTAATTTAATTTCCCAAACAAATATGGCTAAATAACTCCAAATTAAATAACCCAAAACCAGTACGTTCTTTCAAATATTGGGGTTTCCCAGCAAAATTTCACCTATCCAAACCCTAACCCTCGTCGTTCAGTACCGTGAACCGAATAAAAATTTAAAGAAAAATGAAAAGGTAACGTCAGACAGTCTAAGTTGCTTACCAGTGCAATGGTTGATTCAATGTCAGCCTTCTCTTTCTGAGAACGAGCATATAATGCACCCAGAATACCTGACCCATATAAGCCCAGCGAATTAAGAAGAGAAAGAAATGAATTTCCAGACTGGCCTTTCATTTCCTGTGACAACAAAAAATTAAATGAATAAAGCATTGATAATTAGACTAAGCTATAATTATATGGCAAGGAGATTGCACTCTCCTGCACGCCACAGTACAGTACCAATAACATCTTTTTACAGCTGAGTGCTGGTACATTTGCTCCATACTCCGTAATAATCCAAAGCTAATCATAAATGAATTTCTTTATTTAAAATCCCAGATCAATTCAGGGGTCTCATGAGGATCAACTAAAGCTAGGAGGATTAATACTGGAATTTGCAGATGTGTATGAAGAACATTCTAATTTTGCAAGGGTACAAAAGATATCTTCGGGTTTCTCCAGGTCACAGAAGAAAATATTTCTCCAAGAAAAGAATAATATAGAACTAGGAAAGACATTAACCTCCGATGGTTCCTGTTTTGGCAATTTATCACCTTCCTTTTCTGCACTGTCTGAACAAAATAAATAAGATTTGTCAGCGAATGTGGTAAACTTCTCTTCACAAAATACGATAAATAAAGAGGGTATTATATCTTGCCTTTACTATCCTCCGTCACAGCTGTCTCTGCTTCTTCTCGAGTACCTGCTTGTGTGCTCTCTAGTGTGGCGGTAGACTCCGAACTTTCTAGAGAAGACCTTTCTTGATCTGGTGTGGCAGTGAGGTTTGAGCTTTGCACTGGGGGCTGTGTAGTCTCCTGTGTGGCAGTGGGTCCGGAGTTTGTTGATTGGGCTTGCTCTTCCTCGGCCAGCTTACGGTTTAAAACTGCCCCTCGACGGCTCCCAAAGATAACTGGACGTGCCCATAACTGATCAAGCTTACCTGGTTGTTAGTTGTTACCAAAAATCATGTCAGATTATACTCCTGTTATTACAGTTGATGTATTATTTCCTTTCTTTAATTTCTTTTAGCATGGCTATGGTACTAGGGTTGAACTAAGCACCCCTTTTTTTTCCTAACTGACTATAGCTTATTGTGTTTTTATTGCTGTGATTAACATATCTTACAAAATCCAAAGTCGACAATACTAAGGAAAAGACATTGAGCATGGCTTATTGCATTTTATTGCTGTGATTAACATATCTCGCAAAATTCAAAGTCAACAATACTAGGGCAAAAGACATTGAGCATAGCTTATTGTGTTTTTGTTGCTGGGATTAACATTTATCGCAAAATCCAAAGTTGATAATACTAGGGAAAAGACATTGACCATAGCCTATTGTGTTTTTATTGCAGTGATTAACATATCTCGCAAAATTCAAAGTCGACAATACCAGCGTTGACTGCTTATGGTTCAAAATTGCCATTTTGGTGTCTGAAAGTGATCTGGACCATCAATTTTGATCTAACAACCAAAACCTAATAAAAGATTTTCAAGTTTTGGGAAACGACTACCAAGAGCATTTGATAGTTTACAGGACATTGTAAAGCAAGAGTTATATAAATAAACATTTTTGCGATGAGAGCGAAGCTCCCAAACTTAAAAATTTAAAACGCAAATTTTGGACCTTTGGTACAAAATCCTAGGTAGTAAAGATGGTAGTGAGCCGGATCCATATCCTCGACGGTACCGTAAAAGATTCCCTTTTACAATTAGCTATTTACGGTTTGAGATTAACTCTCAGCCGGTTTGGGATTCGGGCTGACTGAGGGGGCAGTATTATTGGGCTTTGAGATTCGTGCCAAGTTAAAAAGAACGGTCCAGATCAAGTAATTGTAAAAGATTCCCTATTACGGTACCGTCGGTGATATGAATTCGTAGTGAGCCATGCTCAATGTCTTTTCCCTAGTATTGTCGAAATCGGATTTTGTGAGATATGTTAACCACAGCAATAAAAACATAGTAAGCTACAGTCAGTTAGGAAAAAAAGGTGTGCTTAGTTCAAAAAATGTGCTCTATCAAAAATGTAAATCGCGCCAGAGTAGGTGTACCATATCAACCACCATGAATTGCCAAGTTATATCCAATTGGAAATCATTTTACTACTGAGCTTGGAAAACAAATGCTTTATCAAAAAAGCATCTCAAAGTAGAGGAGGCATGCTATATAAAAGAAAATAATAATATAATATATATACATAATAAAAGGATGCACTGAGGTAATAAAAAAAAGTAGTTTTGTGACAGATGTAACGCGATAGATTTGTACTTATTTCTTTTTTGGCCTTTGCTCAACCCATTGCAATTTTGCAATGCCAGTACACCAATATTAGTGTATCACTGTCAGGTGTGAAACCTGAATTGCGGATTGCTGAAGTTCAATTTTGACTCAGTCAATGAAGGAGAAGGAGGGGGGACGGAGCTGGGCAGCGAGGTCAGGGAGTGGGGCAGCGATTAAAAGAAAGAGAGGCACTGCACTTGGGACCCGCTTTAATATGCAGCCCGTCGACCGTTGAAGAGATGAACATCTGTCAAGTGGGACCAGGAGAACCAGAAATGGAGAATGCGTTTAAAGAAGAAATGGAAGGCGAAGCGACGGAGTTTGTTAGCAATCTGTTACAATGGATCAGCTGACTGTCTATTGTGGAAGCTGACGTGCTGCAAGGAGATTTGATAGGGTGCTAGAGACAACAGAATAAGATGCTTCTTGTTGCTATAGCATCGCCTATATATAGACATTATCCGTATTATGTCAATTTTATGAATCTGTAATCCTTTTCTGAGATCACCTCTCAAACTTGGCTCCGCCATTACTGCATTTTTTATCCAGCTTTCAATAAAATTAGTTGGTATATTGTATCGAAGCGTGTTTTTGCTTCTTAATTCATCCAATTGAGAGTGAGGACATGACAATTACTGATGATACAAGAATTTAACTCTCAATCACTTCCGTCCCTATAAAATTTTCTTCCCAAAAAGATAGCATTCATACAAAGATGAATAGCTATTGCAACGTGTATAAGAATTGTGCATCAATAGTTATTATATAAGTATAAAGAGGGTTATGGCCAAAGTGACTAGCACAAAACTGGGAAACAAACAGAGTTAACCATTCTATATTTGAAAGGAGGTATTTTATATTAGACAGAAAAACACCATGTTCACCACTCGTGTAGAATTGCAGGTACCTAACCCTTCTGGTTTCTTAGTTTGAAGAAGCCTATAAGGGTTTAGCAAAGGAAATAGTTAATTGAACATTGAACCCCTACACAACAGGAAAGACGCAAGCGCTACACTAAAATCAGACTTTTTACTTTTGAGTGCAAAGGAATATCGAAAAATGTATAAAAAGGAAAGAAATCAACCTCTAGATATATCTCCTTCGAGAGCAATCGCTTTGAGTTGCAAAAGAGGAAGAACTGAGATTCCCACGAGCAACAGATTCCTCCTCCCACGGTGAACACCATCAGCACCAGCGCCATTAGCACGGTCAACGTCGCCATGACCATCACGATGGTGACACATGGCAAGCACCTTGTTCTCAGCTGCTCTTCCATTTCGTCGTGCAAGTACAGAAGAAGGAGACACTCCGCCTATTGACAGTGCCGATTGAGCGCAGCTCGAACTAATTCCGATCAAAAATCCCATATCTGCTTTATTTTCTCTTTTAATTCGAATAGAAATTTGTTCAAGAGCTTACTCTCCTACCGTTAACCCATCTCCGAAATTTGGATGTTTTGAATTGTACACGGTTGTTAGCCTGGCCACTGGAGAGGACCACGAGAAACAAGGGCGAGGGTCCACGAATTCACATCACCCTCGGTACCGTAATAGGGAATCTTTTACAATTACTTGATCTGAACCGTTCTTTTTAACTTTGCACGAATCTCAAAGCCCAATAATTCTGCCCCCTCCGTCAGCCCGAATCCTAAACCGGCCGAGAGTTAATCTCAAACCGTAAAGTGAAGGGAATCTTTTACGGTACCGGAGAGGATATTTGCCTGAGGGTCCACGGGTCCAGGGCAAGAACTTGAGTAGCCTGAATTTACTAAATTACCCTTTAATCGGGCTATAGCCGTAAGAGGAACAAATATCCGAAACCGAAAGCCTCAAAAAGGTATGGCACGTCAGCATGAGAATGGAGCTCAGCCATTATAACAGCCCAGCCGATTGCCACTGAAAGAGCGACAGGTGAGCACGAGAAAGGGTAAGACCAGATTTTCCAGTGGGCCCACATAATCCGGACGAAGGTAACGGGTCGACATGTCAGGCTTATCCCAATTGTCCGGGCTGGATACACCCAAATTTGGGCCTAAACAAGGGAGGGAGAGCAAAGATTTTCCAGTGGGCTTTCTTTCTCTTGTTTCTCTACAATTTACATCCACTTGGGTCAGGGTCAGAGTCATGTTGGGTGGGGTGGCGTATCTTTTTACCATGTAGAGTCCAATATTTATGTTACTGTCTCGGGGGCGCTACAGGTTTTTCTCTCATCTTTTGTAGCCATGCTGTGAGATTTTGGTACAACTTTCAAGCCTACTGTGACACTTGTTTTGAACATGAAAATTTGATCAACAATGACAATGGAAGAAGTAAGAAAAATAGGGGCGCGGGCGCATGCGCAATTACTCTAAACCGATACCGATCAAAATTACAGAAATAAACATTTGTCTAAATGTTTATCTAAATTCCAATAACTCCTACAGAAGGCCTTATCAAAATTATAATATAGATCAAATTCCAGCAACATTGACCATCCATGGCTGCTAGAAAGCATAAACATAAACAGCTCTTTTTTCCTAACGGATGGTCAAATTATTTCTAGCTTTAAGGCCTTATTAACTCATTATTGGATCTTATGTGGCCACAGCCATACCGGCCATGAATATGTCATCCTCTGTACTGTCGAAGGACGAAGGCGAGTCCAAATGATGCTTTTCACTGTCCTCTTCTCTTGAAATCTCTGCGTCACGGCAACTCGCACTACAAAATGCCTTCTCGCCTCTACGTAAAAAGAAAAGAAAAAGCAATCACAATACATTAGTTGAATTAGGAAAGTTGCACACAAAAGCCTACAAAATGTGAAAAAAATCTTCCATAAGTAAGCCTACAAAAGATGAGATGTATCTCCCTTATCCTCTTTGTTCTTGAAGAATGGATAAGTTGTACTACTCTCCCCGCACCCCAAAAAAATAAAAAATAAATCTCTCCAAAAAACTCTGCATGATGAAAGTACATTTGGATACAAGAATATATCGGCGTCTTTTTCTTGATTTGAACCCAACTTTCAGCTTAATTATAGAACAAAGCAAACTAAAATTTAAAAACTGTACAGAAACAATTCCTTTGGAGCAGTTAAATTTAAAGGTTAGGGACTAAAAAGCACTATCATTATAAAGTACCAACAGACAGTACTAGTTTAGGACTGAATAAATAATACATTGTTATATTCTAGGTGGAATCTATTAGTCGGCAATAGAAAGAAAAAAGGACTGAATAAATAATACATTGTTATATTGTAGGATTCCTTTTTTATGGTTTTCGGAAAAAAAAGAAAAAAAAAAAAAAAAGGTGTGTCAGGGTAACAGTGCATATTGGAATTTAACAGGGCTGTGTGGCATATTGGCCAACTTTTACAGGGTCAAAAAGAAATTTCTTAAATGTAAGGTAGGGGTATAATAGGGACTAATAGGGTGCTTGTTTAATACCTCTGTTGTAAGAGGAGGAGCCAATTAAAGAAAGATAATTAGTATTATGCAAGTTAATCATGTAGCTTTGCATTGCACGTTACTTTCTGTTTCCATTGCCCAATAGTATATGGTAGCAAGTATCTTAAGCAAGAATATAAAAAACAATATCAGAACTTGCCTGTAAATGTAGACGTCTTTTCCATCCAACCTCTTCTCGGCAAGCGAAACATGCACTCAAAAAATCTATATCGGGACAATGTGGTGGCTCAATCGGAGTTTTGGATTCCGATTGAGAAAATTCAATCCCTTTAGTTTCACCCTTGTTTAAAAATTTATCAGGTGATTCAATGACATGCGGCTCCAAAATACAGTCTCCAAAAATGTGTGTGGTCTTTGCATTTGGACCATATGATTTGATACAAGTGTAATCCTCTGATTGCTCAATCTCTCTAGCTGAGAGAGAATGTATGGATATCGGCAATGACCGACCCAACAAGCTTTCATTTAAACCTGACTTGAGATGTCCCAAATCAGGCTTATCCGAGCCCGATCCTCCCAAATCAGCCGAGCAGGACCTCATCTTGCCAAACTCATCATGCACCAAATTAGGTCTGATCACCATTTCTTGGCTACCTAAATCGTACTTAGGTGAACCCTTAATCAACAAGCCATAGTTCTTCGGTAGAGATTTTGTACTATTAAGCTTGAGAGGAGAACCCAATACTTTCTTAACGGGTTTTACCTCGTCAGTGAGATAATTCAGTAGACCAAGACCAGCTGTGTTATAGTCACAGTACTTTGGTGACTTAATATCAAGAGGAGAAGTGGGGCTACGGGTCGGGTCGAGATCCATTAAACCCTTTGTAGAGAACCCGACAAAGAGACGAGGGATGGTAAAAATGGAGCTGGACCTGGTGTTGCGCACCGTCCCATCAGATGAGAGATCTGATGAAGGAGAATCAGACATTTTGTGTTTGCTTAGCATTGCCCCGGCTCGCCTCCTTTTTCTGTGTAAACCCCCAAAGCAAACAAAAATTCAGAAATTAAATGGAGCATGAGGTAGCAATAACAAGACTAATAATACAAGCAATGACAGATAGTTAGATTTAAGAAACAGAATTTGACTGTATCTTCATCTGGGTATAGATCATCAAGGAGACGATCGATCGAGGGGGTAGCCCGTGGGGGCCCACCCCCACCCCCCCATTGTCTGTGAAGTAACTTAACCATAAGTTTTAATCTAGGAAGAATGCTTGTTGCTGTTGCTGCCATTCTAGTTTTTGGGGAAGAATGCTTGAATCGGAAGAGACTCACCGTCCGAGTAGAACTTGTGATAGTGTCAAGTAGGAACTGCCACTGGGAAGCACTCGGATAGATTCAATCTAAAAAGGAACGAAGGAAGCTCTGAGCTACAACTTCCTCTCTTTCCTCTCTTTCTCTCTCTCTCTATCTATCTACCCATCTAGCTAGCTAGCCTTGTAATTGATGCATACAAATCAGAGAACCGCAGTGTAGTGTGGACTGGCTTCTCAAATACTCCTCCAATTCGCATACTTCTACATATGCCCCTATAGACCTCACTAATTAGTAAATACTGCAATCCTGTAGGCTGTAGCTGTAGTCATCAATTTTGTCCCACATTATTTATTTACACTTTAATTCAAGTTTGAAACAGCAAATCCATGTCTATCATCTTAATTACATATGTATCAGAAATTCTTAAAATTTAATTTATTTTTCCTGTTCATTGTGGGCCTAATAAATTTGTCATATGTGTTTGTTAATTTTGCCTATTTTTGGTGCATATAAAAAAATATATCAACTCTTAATTTATATTCTTCGTATACGGTACATGATATATTAAGAAATGAAAATAGTGCATTATGAAGGTAATGCAGTAGTTGCAATATCTTATTAGGACTACTTATCAATAGTAAACAACTTGTTTTTAATTATAACAAGGTTCGAAAAGGCATTTATTATATCTTTTTTATTTTCATTAAAACTTCGTAATAAGTATTTACATCATTTGAAATACTTTAAAGTTCTTTTAAAATTCTATGGTACATATTTACTTTGGCGCATATTGAAATTTTTGTCTATTTATTACTTAAAAATATGAGCAGGTCTCACCGGCTCAAGATTAAATTTATTTCTGAAATCTAAGAGTGTTCGTGAAAAACTGCTAATAAAAATAAAATTATTTATATTATATGTGTATCAAGTTGTTAATAGTAAAATGATTTATACAATTAAAAGAAAAACGACCCATTATCTCCAAAAAGAATGGACCATGTCTCAAATATTACAACTTTCTGAAAAAGTAAAATGATTAAGTTTGTAGGCTACTTTTGTAAAATAACCTTGTTAAATATTTTAATACTTTAACCTGATACCGTATTGAATAGAGACTACGGGGATTGGGGGGGACCCCTTCTGTCACCTCTCTCTCTCTACCTTTCCTGTGAAAATGGAGACGAGTTGAACACAGGTGAACCCATTCCCATTTGCTTTCAGTTTCAGAATAGGAATGGGGATCAAATACAATGAATATTCAAAACACAATTCAAACGTTGGTTGATAGATACTTGATGTAAATGTTTGAAAAAATTAACTTGTAATGTCAAACGGTTTTCAAATTGTACTATTACTGTACATGATTTATCTAGACTATAAAATCATTTCAGTTTTTGACTCTTCACAGATTTTGACGTAGACCGTCATAATTGTCAAATTAATTTCATCATAGATTGTCATAATTATCAAATAAGTTTCGTCCTCCATAATCAAGGACATATTAATTTGTCAATTCACTCAATATTTTATGTTTCTTTTTTCTTAATAAAAGTTCGAGATCAAGCCACCCGACTATATAATATTCACAATAGATTTTTTCATTGGAATTTCGAACATACAATCTCCCCTACGAAAGGTACTGTCTTTGTCACTAGATCAAAGACTAATTCTCTACTTTCTTCTATTTTGGGCGTATTTATCAAAAAAGTCTCGAAATTAAATATTAAGAGAATTTTAATTAGTATTTTTATATCGTAGTATAAATCTGATAAAATTGCATATGAATGAGCTAGATAAATCATGACATAAAATATAATCCCCGCCTGATCATATTTGGTTGTGAAGTAAGTGATGGAATAAATACTTATTTTACATTTAAGTAGTCAAAAGAAAAATTAATTTGAAGGAGTAAAATAGAGTAATTAAATAAATATTTATGTTATTTACCATTATAATTAAATAAATATTATAAACTTTGATATTTTTAATAATTTTTATATATGTTTAATAGGTATCCGATCCGATTTGCATCTATATACGTATTTGTATCCATCTAATATCCGATCTATATCTATATCCGAAAAATAAAAACATATACGAATATGGTTTTACCACTATCCGCTCTGTATTCGATCCGTTTTCACCCCTAAATAAATTTTACCTGATTAGTTTTAAAATGTGTACAATACTTCCTCCAGAACTTTTCAGCTAATTACAAATTAATGATCAATAAATTAATAATGTTGGAATAATCAAACTAGCAATAAAATTCAGTACAATTTTAAGCCAAATTGCCAATATTTCTGTCCCTCGTAATTATTTCTAAAATCCTTGTGATAAAAAATACACAAGGAGCAGAGAAATCTCCATTCATGAAAGACCCAAACACTAGAAACAATTTTCATTTTTCATTTATTATTTGAAAGATACAAAGGGAAGAAGCATGGAAAATCTAAAAGGTTTCATTTAATTTCATGACGTCTATGGAATATCATATATAGCATGATATTGATAGCTGCAATATTTATTTAGGTACAATTGATGATATGATGACATGTGAAGAATAAAAGGCACCAAAAATGAAAACCGTAGATGATCCGGTTCCATGTTCTTTGCATGATTCAAGATTCCTCTTTTTACTTGGTTTTTTTCTTTCTTCCAAATCAGCCTTCCACGTTTAATTCACGAATAATTCGCGAATTAAACGCGAATCTTGTGACTGTGGTAATCGCAACCACGTCTCTACCAATATCTACATGAACAAATTTAAAAACAACTGTGAATCAGAATGTTAGCACCAAATTAATAAACAACTCCTTATATTTCTTACTTTTTCTCTCTCTATTTATAAAGTGCGAATTCTGATTTTTTTGTCTCAATGAAAATCCGAACTATTGTTCGCTAGTCCGTGAAATTTGTAGAACTTTTTATTTGTGGACCTTATTAAGAGCTATCTCATAGTGTACCCCCCAACCTTATAAGCAACGTTTGAGAATGATACAAGCATGCATGCAGGCGCTCCATTTTTTTCATGATTCATGTGAAAATCTTATAAGCAACCGAATACAGTTTTACATGAAAATAATCAGCTGAGAAGTGATGAAGATGACAAGAAGAAAGTTAGAAAGGATTAGCTAGTAGGACCCCCATCAGCATCAGCACTGATGAGGTGGGCCCACCGGAGCATGAAAGGTTAGTTTCTCTTATGGAGAGTGGAGAGTGGAGACAGTGATGGCAGGAAAAGGAAAAGGACAAGGCTGACGTGTGGGGCCTCTGACTTTTTTCATCATTTTAATATGTTTGTTCTCAAGTTTGACATACCAGTATACCACTATACCCCAACCCCAAAAACGACAACTTCAACTTCCCTTGTTTATTTATCTCATTTTCTCATCTCATGCATGTGCTCTGCTGTGTCATCTCATCTCTGACTTCAATAATTCACACCAGATAGATTCCGAAAGCAAAATTGGAACAGTCAAGATTGATTGAACTGGACTACTGGACTAATTAATGGAGATCAATCGATCCCTTCAATTACATGAAGAGCTAGGGTCAAATAAGAAAATGAACTGAAAGATTCCCTGACTGTTTGATTTGATCCCATAAATAATAGTGTAAAAATCGCACTAAGCTCGTGCAAATATAAAAAAACATAAACAAAATACACAGAGGCCTGAGTGGTCCTGGAAAACTATTTCAGTTGATTGATTCATCAATTAAAATACTTGAGTTTCATGTGCATTTTTTTGTTGCTGTTATTTTTTAACAATTATTCCTTCTTATATTATGGAAAGAATCTCAAACTTCTCAATTGTTTTTATTAAAGAAACCTAATTATGTTCAGTTGGGTTGAGAATAAACTATCTTTGGAGTTAGATTATTCGGAATAGACTCATATTGCAGAACAGTCCGTATAATAGACTCATATCTCTATTTAAAAACTCAAATGCTCCATCTGAACTGCTCAATTTGATCTCTATATAAAAATATATTTGTATATCTATATAATTTTAGATTTTTTTTTTTTTACTATTTCCTTAGAAAGATGAAAAATCACTTGATCTCTAAGTTCAGGACCATCTGAAATCAGTGGTCTTTTATCTCTCTAAAAAATAGTTAGAAATTTTACAAAAATTGTAAAATATGGTCTTTACATACATTTACATATGGAGATCATGTTTAATGGTTTGGATCAACTATTTGAAATATAAAATAGATATATAAATTTATAGCACAGGTTGATCCATAAAATGAATATTAAATAATCTCACATAAAGTAATAGTAACTGAGTTGATAACAACAATTTGTTGACCGCAGGAATTAAATTAGATGTCTAGACTTAAAATTTATGAATTCAACTTAATTTGCTAGTCAAATGGCTTATAACTTTATAAGGTATAAATAGGGTAGAACTAGGGTGTTCTTAAGTTCACCAAACCCCTTGGTGAACTCAAATCTAAAACTCATTGGATCGGCTTCAAACGACGAATCCGAACTGTTGAAACCCGCCTACCTTACGAGTGATGCGTCTACATGTAAAAATTTTATACTTTCGAATTAATTTAGAATAAAACCAAGCGGTCAAAATTAGAAAGTTAATAAATTAATGTTAATGCATTCATTTTTTTGATGTTTTTTGACCACTTGACTCTATGCAAAATTAATTTCAAAATTTAAAATTTTTGCTGTAGACGCATCACTCGTAAGGTAGACGGATTTCAACGGTTCGGATTCGTCGTGTGAAGCTGATCCGATGGGTTTTAGACTTGAGTTCACTAAGGGTTTGGTGAACTCAAGAGCACCCTAGTTCTCCCGGTATAAATATCCCTCAGCAATTAATTAGCATAGGATAAGTGAAAGGATATTCTTTAGCTAAGTATAAAATTAAAAATGTGTTAGGAGGTTTTCACCTTTTTTGGAGAGGTGTGTTAAAAGAAGGTCATGTCATAGAGCTTAGATTAATCAACATTATAGATAGAGAAGATATCACAGAATTTTAGTTAGATGGTCTTGAATGTGCATTTAGTAAAGTTTCCCTGATATTATTTTTTTTATTACATTAGATCGTGTCATATAGCCGTAGATGAGGTATATAAAGGTAATTCACCTAGAGGAACCTAGTTGGAATTTATCTACAAAAATGGACTAAAATGCAACAATATTATTTATTTTTATGGAATCTTTACCGTATATTAATTCCTTTTATACAAGGCTGGAGTTTGGGGGATAATTAACACTGATTTTGAAGTTGGTTGGAAATCTAATATTCTTTAACAAGTTAAATTTCTTGTCGTTAGTCAAAAGAAGATGAATTTTAACTAAAAATATATTGATTGAAAAATGTTTGATAGGATCAGATTCTTGTGTTTTCTGTGATAGGCCAAAGGCTGCAGCTTGCAGATCATTGTTTGGATAGGATGCAGCATTTTTCCATTTGTGTTCATGT
Organism: Carex parvula; assembly: GCA_025461045.1. NCBI lineage: Eukaryota > Viridiplantae > Streptophyta > Magnoliopsida > Poales > Cyperaceae > Carex > Carex parvula. The sequence goes on along the minus strand of JAJGRW010001795.1, from coordinate 5,507 downwards.
TTTGCGTTGTTTTGTTTCAAACTTTTTTAGTTGTCATTTGAAAAAAAAAAAATTTCTAATATTATAAGGTGCATATATAATATTTGTGCACCATCTAAAGATGACATGCAGATAATATATGAGCACCGTTCAAGCATTTGATTATACTCGGATGCCACAACCAGAGATGGAGGCAGTTCTATCTACTTTTGGAAATTGAAAATTAATTATCTCTATAGATTAATTAGGATTGCCTACCCCTAATTTCTTATCTGCCCACCTCTATTTCTCAGTCTTTTTTGGCAGCAATCCGTTAAAGAAAAAAAAGAACAAAGCGAGAGCGATTCAAAACAAGTAAAAGCGCGATTTGAACAAAATAAAATAGGCGGCTCAGGCAGAGGTGGAGGCGGGAAGGGAGGCGCGCTTCAGATAGGCAAACACGTGATTTGATAGGCGGCTCAGGCGTAGGCGGAAAGAGAGTTATGGAGGCGATTCGAACCCGAAACTGATTTTCCCAGAGAATGCAAATCAACTTCAACAATAAAATCCGAACTTGATTTATGCCTGCCCCTAAACCCGAACCCGACTGGCCAATAAGAGTGCCACTCTTTGAGTGGTGCGCACATATTATCTCATGTACCAACGAAGTACTTATCCTAGAAAGCTGCAAGTAGAGTGGTACCAAATAAGAGCATCTACATATCTGGTATTATGAGAGTTTCTATTCTGATGTGGCAGTTTTTAATCCAGTTTTAAATATGTGGAAGAATTTCTTATTTAGAACTACGTATGAAAGTTTTTATTAAGAAACTGTTTATAAACTCTACACTGGCTAAATGATTGGCTCAAATAATTTCTCTTTTTTAATTTATCGTTGATGTGGCTTAATAGAATTCGGAGGCAAAGGATGTAAAAACGAGCAAAAGATTCTAAAAAATATAAATAAATAAATAAAACGAGGAAAATAAGAAATGTACCAACGGTTACCATCTGCACATGTAGTACTTTTTTTGGCTTTATCAAGAGGCAAGAGCTTAGAGCTCTCCTTTTAATAAATCACCTTTCAATGTTAATCTTGATTATTTATTGCAATTCAGTGAAACAAACTTAATGTGATATATCTGACATGTCAGCATTGATTAATTATGTAGATATGTTTTAGGTAGCAAGTTTGAAATGCTCCGAGACTTTCTCGCTTCTCAGTCCTGACAACTGACAAATGACAAATATGGAGGGTAGTTCTGTAAATTATTCTTACTCTGGGGGTTTCTTGCTTTTGTTCAGAAATATTAATTATCCTCTGCACTGCACGTGTGGTAATGTTTTCAACGTTTGGGAAAACTGGTTAATTTTCACTTTCTAAATATATACATAATTATGAAATAAAGGCATGCTATATTATTGAATTAACTATACTGTTCAACCTTCACACTAATGTACTGTTGTAATTTTCATTCTTATCTGATTATCTGAAACTGTAACGCTAATAAATTTAACCTTCAATATTAATCCACGAAATCAAATGAAAATAGGCCCTATTAAGCTTGGGCTTGGGCTTGGTCTTGGTCTTGGGCTTGGTCTTGGGCTTTTGAAAGCAAAATAGGCCCTATTAAGTTGCATTTTCATATAAATTATCGGCCCATATATATTTGCAACTTCATTTGCTGAACACCATTTATATTTGCAACTTCATTTGCTGGTTTAGATGTCCGATGAATCCATTTGCAACTTCATTTGCTGAACACCATTTATATTTGCTTAACGGTATTCCAAAGAATTGTTCATCACTTGCGTGCAAATAAAATAATAATAAACACCCCCAAACACCCAAATCCGGTTCAAAATGAGAAAAAAATAGCTGCCATAAACCCCTAAACCAGCATTATTATAAAAAGAAAAAAAAGAATCAAACTTGATGCAGAAAGAGGCTTATTAGTATGTTCAAGGCTTATCACTGATCTCATTTTTGTGACACCTGATATTTTTTAAGTTGGCACCGTCTCAAGTTCTGTTGATGCCTTTTATACCCTTTCCACCGTGGTTATTACTACTTTCATGGCCTTCGCCTATGCTGCCACCAATTTCACCATGGCCTAGACCGGCTCCAGCACCAATACCACCACCTGCTCCTTCTCCAAAACCACCTCCTCCACCAAATCCACCGCCAAAGCCACCACCCATTCCACCACCGATACCGCTTCCAGCACCAAAACCGCCACCAGCACCGCCGCCATAACCACCACCTAAACCACCTCCACCACCAAAGCCACCACCAGCACCCCCACCCATTCCACCACCGACGCCACCTCCACCACCAACACCACCACCATGCACCTCCACCACCAGCACCACCACCGCTCCGCCACCAGCACCCCCACCCATTCCACCACCAGCACCACCACCATGGCCACCTCCACCGCCAACACCACCACCAAATCCACCTCCAAAGCCACACCCGCACCTCCACCACCCCCGCCACCGAGTCCACCTCCCCCACCACTACCTCCACCAAGTCCACCTCCAGCCCCACCTCCAAGTCCACCACCTGCACCACCTCCAGCGCCAAATCCACCACCTGCTCCTCCACCATGGCCACCTCCACCACCAGCACCACCACCCATTCCGCCACCAACACCGCCACCATGGCCACCTCCACCACCAGCACCCCCGCCCATTCCACCACCGACGCCACCTCCACCGCCAACACCACCACCCGCTCCACCACCAGCTCCACCTCCAAAGCCACCACCCGTACCTCCACCACCACCACCCCCGCCACCGAGTCCACCTCCCCCACCACTACCTCCACCAAGTCCACCTCCAGCCCCACCTCCAAGACCACCACCTGCACCACCTCCAGCGCCAAATCCACCACCTGCTCCTCCACCCATGCCACCGCCTCCTCCAAATCCACCTCCACCTCCAATTCCACCACCCCCGACACCGGCACCCTTTCGACCGCCAATTTTTTTCTTTTTATCACAATCTTCAACTATCATCCCACCAATGCCTAACACAGAGGAGTGTTTGTTCCCATGCAACTCATTCTTTCCTCCAAACTTCCTAGTGTAGTCATGGCTAAGACAACCACTGGTAACATATCCTACAAAAACTATAAAGAGTAATGCTCTTCTTCCCATTTCTGATTCTGATAACTTAGTGTGCACAGAGAGTTTACAAGAAAGGGTTTAAATAGGAATTCTCCCGCCATAAAAGAAGGTTCTTAATGGTTAACGAGTTGTGGTTGGGTGGTTATCTCTTTTGGGAAAAAGCTGAGATATATTTTTATCTTATTAGTTGGTGGGTGGAAGTTTTACAAAAAGACTCATGGGGTGAAGTGTCCTTATAAATGCTAAGCTGCCTTCTCTCTTTTGGGCTTTATCCTTTGGGCTGGAGGCATTGATCTCTACACGTGAACTGTAATCTCTTCCTCCGAGATTTTTGTGGGTTAGTTGACAGTTTAGAAGTTATGGGACAAACAAGCGGGAAAGAAGAATAAGAAATAAGCCCCAGAATAATGAGAACAAACCCATGCTAGGACATTTTAATGAGATTTAAAACAGAGACTGCTCTTACTCGCCAAGTCATTATAATTAGAAAATTAGAATATGCGACTTAATTCCAGAACATGAGCCAAGCATGCATTAAACGTACTTTATCTACATAAAGGACTCCCCATCTATTTTGCAACAGTGGGTGACAAAAAAGACCCAGTCAGATCAGACCTCGCCTACCACGTCATTTCTTCAATCGATTTTGACTCCTAATCTCATGCCACAAGCAAAGGATAGTATCAGCTGCATCCTCATCCCAGCATCCCCTATCACTCTTGAAACATCCAACACCGCTTTCAACCAATCCTCGTGAAGTGTGGAGAACTCTGATCTCCCCTCGCTAGATTTAAAATTTTCACTCATCAAAACCTTCATTCTTTGACTTGCCTCAGATGCAGCCTCTACAACTTGTTTTGGAATTCCTGCCATTAAGGCCACTTGTAGACCGTAGCTCTCAGGGCTGGCCCCATGTGTCAGCCGATATAGAAACACGAGTTCTTTTTCATTACTGAGGCTGCTTCCTTTTGGTTGGAAAACGCAAGCCATGTGCTGTAGGCTTACACGAGGGTGTGATGCAAATTCTTTGTGAGGGGATGGTAGTGTGTGGCAAAGAGAAGCCGGCAGCATACCTTTTCAACCAGATGGCGAAATACCTGAGATAATAATAAAGTAATAAGAAAATGGACAGATTTGACGAAATTATATGAAAAGCACAATAATTTATTCATAAATTTCTCTTAAAGCTCTTGGTTGTTATATTAAATTCAAAACCACCCCAATAGAAGATATGCAAAAAAAACACAAGGAGAAGAGTTATACAGCATATGCAATCGCATATCCATCGAATGTACTAGTTCCCCTTCCCAGTTCATCAAGCAACACAAGAGAATCTTGTGTGGCATTTCTCAGCACCGAAGCAGTTTCTGCACACTCAACATAAAATGTACCTGAAAATAGAGTTTAGTGAGAAAAGTACAGATCTTTTAAAACATCTGATAATAACAAATTAAAAATACAAAGAGAATATTTGCAGCTTGTCTGAAGAATGGTCACAACTAACTTTCTCCGGCCATGATTCTGTCAGTTGCACCAAGGCGTGTGAAGATGATGTCAGCAGGTGAGAGCTCACATGATTCACATGGCACATAGCAACCCAACTGACAAAAAGAAAATAAAAGATTATCGCAATTTGCGAAAAAACCTATACTCAATGCAAAGTCTTGATAAACACTATCTTCTCCTAGTTATATAATTCAGTGAGATGGCACAGCAGTATGGTGCAAACAGTTCAACCTGTTCAGTTACAATAAAATCCAAATTTGACTAAGGCTTGTCATTTCAACACACAATTAAAACAACTACAAGAAAGGCCTATGGACCACCGATCTGGACCTAATCAATGCTCCATTAGGTCAAGAAATCCTCTCCCAGACTTTAATCACTAACCTGACACAATAACCCACACTACCTGAAATTCCTGAACTAAGCCAAGTAGACCAAACAGGCTTGGGTCAATACTGAACCAATGAATCAACCATTAATAAATCAACCAAGTAAAACCAGAAATACACAATTTGTTACCAAAACCTGACCAGTACTAGAGTTACCTGTGCCAGAATGACAGATAGACATGTGGCGCGCATTAGTGTTGATTTCCCGCCCATATTGGGTCTGTCAGAAGCAATGCACAATCATTACTCCCATCAGAATCTCCTAAATGTACATCATTAGGCACTAACCACTTGAACTCTCGGCAACAGCATACGGGTGCCACAACCCTTTCATTTTCAGCACTGGTCCCCTATCCCCATGGGACGTTTCAGAAGTCAAGTTTACGGGAAAGAAGACAGGCCTGTGAGGTGGGGCCCCACAATGTAACTGCAGCTGCAGCAAATGATTGGAGCACGTCAATTGTGGAAAGGGTGTTTATAACTTGGGACCATTCAGTTGATTTCTCTGCAAAGAGCTCAGTAA